>UFQX01000748.1:0-147320 GCA_900497675.1 Arapaima gigas | reverse complement strand
CCCCCCCCCCCCCCCCCCGGGGGTCCAAAGGAGGGGGGGGGGGGGGGGGGGGTCAAAATAATGAAAAAGCAGCTGAACAAATGAATCCATTTTTGTCAAAAAATAAAGTCTTTCTCCCTGTATTTTGGTCATTAGTCATGTCCATATACTTCTGAGAAGTAGTGCGGGGAACGCTGGAATTAAGATTAGTGAATTGCATGGCTGACTGGGTAATGAGTGCATATTTACTTGTATTGTACAAAACACTTACATACTTAACACACAGCAGGGGATTGGAGCTCCCAGAGAAACATGATCATTTAAACTTCTTTTCAAATGGGAGTGGCACAGCAAGTGATGTTGGAGCCCCATGGCAGCTGGGCTCTTCAGACATGGGTGTGAATTCAGCTCAGTGTGTGTGGAGTTTGCATGTCGTCCCCATGTCTGCACGGGTTTCCTCCCACAGTCCAGAGACATTTGTTTCCATTTAACTAGTCACTCTACGTTGTCCCTTGTGTGTCTGGGTGTGTGTGGTGACCCTCTAATGGGTAGGGTATAGTGTTCTAGCCTAGTGTCCAGTGATTCTGGAATAGGCCACTACTGGTAGCCACCACTGCTACCCTGACCAGCAAAAATGGTTAAGGAAGATGAGTGGATGAGCTTCTTTTGAACTGCTAAAAAAATTAAAAAAAAAGACAACCATAAATCAAATCTAAAACCATAAGCAGTAAGAGGTCCTTTATATGAAACATTTAGTAAGTAGCCATGCAATGTGATGCATTACAAGCTGACATTTGAGGACATCTCATGTGAAAGTTACTGTGGCTAACAATAGAGAAAGAGAAAAGAAAATACATACTCAACTATCACTGAATTGTCCGGCATCAGCGAGGGAGTCGTTTCCTGAGGATACAAGATGATGGGTTGCAAAGTAGATTTTTTTTATTTCTTTATTTTGTTAGCACAGGGGTGTAACATTAACTGTTTGAAGTGCTGTGGTTAGGACAGGGACGGAGAGAAGGAGAAGAAGAAAAATACAGGATTTGGTGCACAAGTGATTTACTATGTATAAGGGAAAGAGGGTAACAGGACAAATATATATTATACACACCAAACATCAGCGATGAAAAGAATGAATCAAAACCAAACTAGCTGACACAGTGCAAGGTATGCCGACTAATTTAAATAAACACAAACCGAAAGGAACATCTTCAGCTTCTACTGACACCCTAACTAACCTGCACTTGCTACCCAAACCAAAACACACAAGTAACACTCCCTCCTCACCTGGTGTGGTTCAGACAGAGGAACAAACCTACCTGCGTAAATGTGTGTCTAGTGATGTTCTTACCTGCTCATTTCCAGGTCGTAGGCAAACCACGAGCTCATAGGAACACAAGTGACAAACTGGAACAGGGAAGAGTTGGACATACAAGTGTGTAACGCATCACCGACCTAGTATTAGTGAGGACAAGCAAGAGGACAACATGAGTAGTGAAGCCAAAGCTCTACAGTCAAACACCAGCTGTTTGAAATCGTGCCACCTTGAATTCTACTGGCCGGACGGTTGGCTGTGACACCATGAATGATGACTGGCAGAATGATGGACCACTCATCATGGGAAATCTGCAAGCAGGCCAACAAAGGCAGAAGAACACATATGGGAATGTAACTATTTATTTGTCTAATTATTTATTTTATTAATTTTGCTCAGCCAACCAAGTGATAAAATTCAATGAGGCAGGTTTCTTTATCTCTGTTTAATTATTTTAGCAAATATATGCATTTGCTGTACAAATATATTTGCTATGTAAAAGCCTTACAAATATGCAGACCACCACCAAGTGCAACAGGTGAGCTGAAACATCTGCTGCTACTAATGTGCAAATCTACAGTTAGGCCACAAGCCTCTATGCCCACACAATGTGAGAACAATCATGATGTCTTGATCTCCTTGCTCACTAACACTAGTGGAAAAACCTCTTAAACATAAGAAAGGCAAATTTGTTTCTCCAAATAATAGGACCAATTCCATAGCAAGTGTCACGCTTTCCACACTGATAACTACGCGGCTCAGTGTAATATTGCCACCAGGACTGAGTGTGGAATTTGATGCTATGGTGTTCCTGGAAATGACAAACAGAAGGTTAAAGGTGATGTCATCCACATCCTGAAGGGAGAGGCAAACTCAGAAATGTGATCAATACAGTGAGCAGCCTTGAGAAAAAAGATACATATAAAACAAAACCCTATAGCAGCATCGCGCCATTCACATCACAGGTCAATGGAGAAGCAGTGTGGAGAGCAGCTGAATCCTCATCATATGTCAAACAAAATAACATGCATTGTGTAGAGAATCTCACACTAGATGACAAAATGAAATGAAGCTAAAACCCTGGCCTTTGGAAAAGGAGACTGAAGCAGCTGAGAAATACAGCCATACTTTCACAGACATACTGCACTTGAGTCCACACTTCTTCAGTGGCTCTGAAACTACCCTGTGAACCAGGTTCGTGGCTCCGATCTATGTGCTTACTGGACGAATCTTTTGGGCACAATCTCTTTTTGAAATTGTTTGCATACTTTTATTTTTTTATTTTTTTATTTTTACTAAACAATATTGTGGTTTTTTTCTTTCGTATTATGTGCGACCTTCAAATAAAGTGAAATATTGCAAAATTGTCTTTTTTGGACTGTTCTGTTTGATCTGGTAGAATACATGTACTTTTCCATTTTTCAGTGTGACACACAATTATTAGCCAAACTTTTGCTGACACCTTTGTCCTATGCAGCTTGTAATGGTGACTGCATTATACTAAATTTACCACCTCAGTCACCCATTTATACAGCGGAGAAACATAATGCACACACTAATGGAAATTTATATTATCCAAGGTTATTAAAATTCAAAGGTTATTAAAGTATTTATAAGGTTGGGAGGATCTACTTTATTATTGCACTTTAGCTTCTCCATTTTTACCAGTCACTGAACTGCTATACTAACATGAAACAGTACATTAATATAGTATATTTCTATTCCATGTAACACACTGAGAGCAATGTGTTGTTTACTTTACACACATCATTAATATGTTTCTTGCTTTTATTTTTGCTTTTATTAAAAACATTTGCCTGTTAAGTGCAGGATCAAGAATTGTTTAATATCAAACACCCTTGTAGTGCTGGTGTACAAAGGAGCATGAAATGAAGTTCCTTAGGTCCACAGTGTGCAAAAGTGGGGGGGGGAGATTTAGAGAATAAATAAATAATATACTTTAGATATAGACATATTAAAGATAAATTTTAAAGATTTTAACAATGTGGGTAATCGAAAGTTATCAAGAAAATTGGATATGTTGACTTAGCCATTTGTCTGCAAGATTTCTGGGGGCAATGGGTTGTGAAGGGCTACAGTAGTCACCTTGAAGCTGAAAAAACTATGTTCATATCTCCTCCCTGCTCCTCTACCCTTGACCAAGGTGCTTACCCTGAATTGCTCCAGCAAAAAATACATAAAGATTGACCTGCCTAAGTATTTCTACATATCTCTCCTCCTCACTTTTCTCAGTTGGCTTCCTGTTGCTGACTATTAAGTTCAAGACTTTGGTTAGGGCCTACCAGATGGTCAAAAGATCAGAACACGAGCTC
The DNA here is from genome assembly GCA_900497675.1 of Arapaima gigas. Taxonomy (NCBI): domain Eukaryota; kingdom Metazoa; phylum Chordata; class Actinopteri; order Osteoglossiformes; family Osteoglossidae; genus Arapaima; species Arapaima gigas. The sequence continues at coordinate 143,693 of UFQX01000748.1, read as the reverse complement.
TGATATTGAAAGAACCTGATCATCACTTACATTCCAAGAAGAGCGCGGCACCAGTGCACTCGGGGCAGCTTAGTTCCATTCATAAGGGGCCTAAAGCTGAAAATCAGCAGGTTCTCCTAACCGAGCTACATAAATCTTCATAAATTTACATCACACCATCTGACATGATCATTATTGCATTTCCTTTATGACTTGATTCTATAAACCAGCAGCATATGTAACTTGTGCTGGCAAAAACTGAGGTACTTGGCCAACTGATCTGATAACGTTATGTCTGTATCTAAAGCTTTTTTCCCTCTGTTATAAAATCCAGTTTTGTTTATCCTGGGTGTTAATTTTACTTTGGTGGAAAGTGTCTGTGAAATGAATAAAAATTCTGTTCAGGTGTCTCCCTCTTGTGCAGTGATTAAGTTTTCCTTGATCTGTGCAATTTGTCCACTGTGAGATGTTATCCAAGTGTTGTACAACTGTACGTTGAATTTACGAACACAGCTGTTAATGAAAGTATGCTTCTACTACATCACAGTCAGTAGAAGCTCAATCCAGGTGGGCCCTACAAACGTAAGAGACCGAGAGTTTATTTGAAAAGTTTGTAAATCAGAAATCAGAAAGATGGAAAGGCCAAAAAGAAATTACAGATTATATATTCCAAAATGTATTACCTTTAAGGTGGTGCCTTTGTTGTTCTCTGATCCTGATTCACCTCGATGAGAACCTTTTGTTGCACTTTGCAGCAACAGCTCCACTCACTGCACAATGTGATGTAACACATTTCTTAAGTATGCTACCACATAAACTCCTGAGGGTCAGTTGGGTGGGATATCTGTCAAAGATCTAACAACGATACCTGTTCTTAAAGTGAGACATGTCAAATTGAGTCAGTTATAGCAATAACATATGGACGGAGCACAAATATAAAAGTTGCGACTCTCTAGAGAGGAGATGCGGCCGTCTTGGAAAATGGTCACGTGGACATATGGTTTAAGTCTTTTGTTTGTACCAGTGCAGTAATGCCATAGTTGTTCCTACTATCAATTCTCAAATTATTATGAATGCTATAGTTATTATTAATTGTTGAAATGCCATCAAATCTATTTCCTTTTTGCTTTATTTTAATTCTTGGAAACAGGTAAAAAAGCACAAGGGGGAAAAAATGGGTGAATACGGAGGCCGTGATATCACAGGAATGTTCTTTTCTGCCCACTGGTAAGATTTTTCATCAACTGTCTTAGAACAAATGTCAGAGGCATTTGATGCATGCAAATGTCCACAGTCAAAATTGCTCCAAATGATCCATAGGACATTTCCAGCAATTTCCTGGATGGTTAATCGCCAGTCACTATCAATTTTCTGTTTCACCTTAGCAACCATTTCATCAGTGGGCAATGTCCACAACTGCCCTAAACATGGGTCGTCTTCGAGTGATTCTCAGCCATCTTCGCAATATTTTATCCACAGATAAACAGCTTTACTCAAGCATTCCTCAACAAAAGTAGTTCTTAACATCTGGTGGATTTCTGTCCCACTCTTTTTTCCATTTTTCACAAAACACTCATTGCTCCTATTTTCTATTCATATTTAAGATTAAGATGAGCAAAAGTCACATTTGTCACTGGACCCGTCTTTCTCAACACTAGTACAGGTTACAGACAAATGGCTCCATCCTGGAACAGTGCAACAGTTGTTTGCACAGGTCACAGCGCAGCGCATAGCTTTCAATTTCATATGTGTAACAGAAAAAGTCTTTTTTTAGTCACACCTCATTTTCTTTTTCCACCTGATTAACAACAAAAAAAAATCCAATAAAATATTAACACACCAGATAGACATCTCAGCAACAACAAACAGCATATTTAAAACATTAAACTGAATAAATTCCTCTGGCAGAAAAAAGTCCTTCAGCTAAAAAAGGACTTGATTCATTAAAAAAATCAACAAGGACGAAAGTTCTCAAATATTCACAAATAAAATCCATAATTCACGTATCATTTCAACTCCAGTAGACCAGAAACAAAGCCGAATCACTTATTCAAAACGATCCATATATCCGCAAACAACATCACCTAAATTGAACACACATTACAAAGTTTTATGACATTGCAACATTTAAATTTAATATATCAATCATTTGCTAATAAAACATCACACGTTCCAAATCAATCATCCATCAAATAATGACTGGGACACTACAGCCACCTCAACAAAAACACCATCCCTGCCACATCAAGCACCTGTTACCTGCTATCGACAAACCCATCATCCGTTAACCAGCACAAAAGCACAAGAACCACAAACACTCAACAGGCGTGCATCAAAATTCCAGGACAAACATCTACAACTGTACCAGATTTCACACTCAAATACCAACACACAACACCAAACCACAATCATCAATCATCCAGAACATTAACACACCAAATAGACACAATAATGCGTTAAAACAGAATTAATCCATCAAATTAGAAAATAAGAGAACCTGGTGGCTGTTTCTGCTTGAGGTCCCTGGGGAGGCAGAGCCTCCAGCCCCATTACTGTCCTTGTCTGATCATAAGTGGGTGGGACCTCCAACACTGTTGCAGCAATTTTTTTGCTGTACCAGAGGGGGCAGCACTGTTGTTCCAGTGGGGGTGGGGGGCAGCCCCCAACAGAGCCTCTGCCAGTCCCTGGGGAAGGGGAGGGACTGTGGTATCTGACCACGTGGCACATGTCCCTATTGTGTGTAATGCCATGCATGTGGGCACCAGTGACAAATTATCTGGGAACTGACTGATGGCTCATATCACTAATATGAATTGGGATGAGTGTGTGCACCTCCCCCTCCATCCTGAAACAGACAAACAAAAGAACAAATAAGCCATGTCATAAAACTTTATTATATTTAAACTAGTTGAATACTGCATATGAGGTACTCATCTGTGCCTTATGGGGGTACTCCCCCAAGAAGGCCAGACACACATGCTGATGTATGTGTGAGAAAGTGCATTAATGTCTATTATTTTGCTATTGAATTAGCTGGTAACCTCCTCAGTGGCACGTGTGTCATGTCGTGTGTGTGCGCCATAGCAGCAAATTAGTTTTCAACTGCTTGCCAGAACACTGATGTGTGTGTGTGAACCTCACTGTCTGTGCTAAGACAGAAGCACGAATGTCATCAAACTTTATTATCCTAAAAGTGGTTTCATTTAGCACAAGGTACACGTTTCACCACACGTATTCCCTCAAGAAGGTGGAATGTGTGGAGTGTCGTGTGCGAGAAAGTACGTTAATGTGGTGGTCATGTATGATGTCAGTACATGTATCTTTTTAAGGTTTATTTCATTGTAAGACAGTAAGTCACCTTTTCCAAGTTCGACTGGACTGTGCAAAAACCTCACGTAAGATGGCAAGTATGATTGTGTTACATTTCCAGTCCGTGGCTTGAAAAATAGAGCTGAACATAAACAACAAACAGACAGAGACTGAGCTTACAGCTGTACCTGCTCTGGGCTCCTTTTAAGGAAATACGCAACAGGTGCCCCTACCTGAGACTTTAAAAGAGAGCCTGAAATGTCCTTTTAAGGGGGTGTTTGGAAGGAAGGAGGCTGGGGAGTTTTGTGAGCACATGGGTGAGTGGAAACTGCTGCAACAACAGAGTTTTATGGAATTTGGGTATTTTATGTTTAAGGTTGTTGGTTGGCTGGGTTTGTGCCTTGAGCTTTTAGCTGTTGTATGACTCTCACTGGTAGTCGAGCTTCCAGTTTGGTTATGGGGCAACAAAATAAATTACGCCTTAATCTGTGGCAAAGGTTTGTCTTTATGCAACTAGATTAGCATATGCTTTAACTGTGAGCAAAAAATTCAATTTTATTAGGCTGTGCTGGTGGATAAAGCCAGAGCAGCGGGTGAGGATTAAAATAATGCACAAGTCTCCCATGCCAGCGACAAGGTACTGACAACTGGGAGGTAATTAGTGTGGATGTATGGGCAGCCAGTCTTGAATAAATTGTAAGACTAGCACAGAGCCTAAACTGTGGGGGGAAAAAAGAAATAAATCTGTGTTAACTGTTTCAATATGACTTCGATATGACAAAACATTTCTCATTTAGGGGAGAACTGCTACACCAGAGATGATTGAAAGGTTGAGGAAAAAGGTTTATTTTGCGTATGCAGTGATTTTACATACTAATCAACGTTGATTGAAGGTTTTTTTTTTTTTTTTAAAAAAAATGATGTGGGGTATGCAAAGGGCCCATCGGCAGCAGAAAGGACCCCACTGTGGCAAACCGCCTAGTGCTGGAAGGTGTCCCACACTATCGCACCAGAAATGGATAAATGGGCACAAGGGAAGCAACAAGGGAGTTGACACTCGACTCAAGTGATGGAACGGGTGCTCTCTTGATTCACCTCAACAGGTTGCTGGTTTGAAACACTGCTATGAAAGTGGTGACACAAGTAGGGCAAGGACGGCGGTGCTGCCTGAGCCGGGAGAACGGGGATGAGGCAAGCCCCAGTAGCTGGTGTGTTCTTGCCTGCTCTGGGAGTCTTGGGTTTGTTCAAATATCTTTGATTTACTTGTTCCTGGTGTATCAGTATGCTTACATACCCTTTTTTATTCTTGGTGTTGTCCTGCACCTTTCTTCACTGCAGATTTTTCTCCAGTCACTCCCCCTTCCGGCAGGTACAGTTGTTTCCATACTTGTAAGTTTACAACTATTGTGATTATCAGCTGTTTGATGTCACAACCTGTCACACAATTGAGGGAAAGTATTTATGTCACCCAAAACACAGTGCAGATGTGTGCTGGAGCCATGTGCCGAAATGCATCCGCGTATTAATTGAAATGCCCATCCGGTGTCACTAACCCTGTATGTGCTCTCACTTCTGTTGGGTTTTTGATAATATTCTTGGGAACACTGGCACCCGGGTTTATTTAACTCAGGTTCAAAGTTGGGCAATTTATACAATTCTTCAGGAAATTTTAAGAATATGTGTGGACTGTGGAATTGCACATAGACATATTAATTCAAACCTTTGGTTTTGGGTATGTGTATTGTCTTGATTCGAATTTTGGTCATGAAGGTGTAATTTGACAGATTTGGAATTTCTAACAAGATAGTATCTTGATGAAGGGCTATTGTAAATTTTGGTTTTAAGCAATGTTCATAAAATGATAGATTGTCAGACGTATGTTGGATATGTATTGATAATGTTCATGAGAAATGCGGTTACATTTGAAGCAGTGTATGTTCTGTTGGAGTTTAATAAAAGGGGGAAATGTGTCATGCCCCCTGCCGTTCCGCACAGCTCCACAATCGCCAGCACCTGCTCCTTGTTTCCCCGAACAGGGTATAAGACCTGTGTAGCCCGATAGCCTGGTGTGAAGTATTGCCCATGTTGTTACTGTGTGTACCAAGCAGCTCTCTTGTTAGTCTAACTTGTTGTTGACCCTTGTTTCCCTTTGACCACCGTTCTTGCCTGACCCGTTCCTGTCCTGCACCGCTTTCTGGTTTTGACCCCTGCCTGTCTCTTGACTGCAACCTTGGACTGTCCTGCGCCCACACCTTTCTCCTGACGTCTCACGCCTGCACGTGTCTGCGCCCTCACTCCAATATTACAAAATGGTAAATGATTGGTCAGACCTCTGAAAATATATCTATTCTCAAATTTCAGGGCAGTGAAAATAAAGGTGACCTTTTTGAAAATCTCTCTTACAATGTGTACACATGCACACTGTAATATGAATTTTTACTGCAACTACATGTTTTAATATGTGGACAGCACTGGTACTCACAGCTTCTGAAATGTAGGTTCTTGTCCATGTGAGAGTGACCTTTTTTCAGCACGTAAATCCCAACATCCCACTTCTGTTTGTTTGTTTTCTGTAGGAGGTAGAAACTTTAGCCTGTGGAGGTGGGTGTATACCATGGGTCTTGGATCTTGCACTACCTGCCTCTCAGCTCAGTTTGAGGCTGCAGGGCTGTGCATCAGCCATAACTTTGAGAAGCTCAGGGACCTGACAAGAAACAGAAGAAGTGGTAATGAACAGAATCAACAGACCCTTACAAAGAACTTCTCACTTGGCTTGCAATCATTATGTCTGCTTTGCTAATGAAAAGCCACTCACCAGGTACAATGAAATGACCACCCTCTGGAGGGTCATGCAAGGAATTAGCAACTTGAATCTTTCCATCACTGGTTATTTGGATGCAATACGTCACCAGTGCACCATTATTTAAGTAAATGTCTGTATTTTTCAAATGGTGTCAGATAATGGATCATGGTATCATTGACAGTGTCTCTTTGGTAGCTCAAACTTATTACGCTGTGCTGCAGCTGCTGAGTTTGTATCAGACCATATGTGCCTGAGCTCACAAAACAACAAATCTCCATAGTGTGCATAGCTAGTCGGGTTGTATGTGGAATTCAGTACATTCATTAAGTCATAAAGTTTGTGAGTGACATTATGGACAGATGACACATCATCCCTGATGAGACTGGCTGTGACACCAGTACTGTGCTGAAGGGAATCAATGACTGCATGATGGATGAAATCTGCTTACATGCACCTGGATGCCAAGTTATTAGGTACCAACACCTATAGCATTGCTTTAAATGGTTGCATAATCTTCTCTTAGCTATAAAAACTGGCTCTTTTTCTACCTAAATTGCCCAGCAGGGGTGGGAAGCCACCAGCAGTTGGATCCCTAGAAATGCATTTCTCTCCTCCTTCAGCCTGGGAGTTTTTTTTTTTTCCTTTCCTCAGTTGCCAGTTGGCTTCCTTTTTCCAGCAAATGTACTTCTCACTGTCATGAAATGTGTAGCTTGCGTTTCATCTATAGGATTACTTCATGTTATCAGCTTCTCTTATGCCTCTTGATCTTTTGTTTGCCTACTGTCACTGTGTGAAGAGTGTTTTTCTAAAAATTGAATTTAACTGTATAAACCACTCTGAGTCCTTCAAATAAGCCAGGAAAGCAGTGGTGGATGCTGTGCCATCAAAAATGTGAATCAGGCTGGAAAAGTAAAATGGCAATAGATTTTTCTGTCATTTGAAAGCTCTGACAACCTCATCAAAATTCCATCTCTTAGAGATGATTTCAGATGGCAGTTGGGGATGGAGTCAAAGATGGGGGATCTTTAAAGCTAATGTTGCATCTGTTGTGGCTTTATTGATGTGTTCCTTGCCAGAGCAGAAATTGGACCAGGATAATTTTTGTGATGGGCATTAAGGTCAGGAGTGTGGCCAGGGAGTTGATGGGCAAAATCAATAGGAGGAAAATTGGTTGCAGACCCACTCTGGAACATAGTTTTATCCTGCAGAAATTGAACAAATATGTCCTCCAGTGTTAGGCAAACCCACGCTTTTTAAAAAGTGACCATTTTTTACACTCCGTTGTGTCCAGTTTTGATTATTGCAACTCGGTTTTCTGCATCAAGTGTGGCTACTGATTTAGCTTTTCATTGCAGTTGATACTCCATTTAGAAGATCCTGTATTCAGTCTCAATAGTTTCAAAGTTGTTCATATGATCAGTGGTGCTGCTAGCAATGGAATGGGAAGCCAGAGCCCTGATTTTTCATCATCAAAAAATTCCAATGCATCCATAACAACCTTCTTTAATTGTATAGTTTCATTTAATCTTTTCTCAGTAGACAATTCTTTGGTTTGTTCCCTTTTCCAAGAGCATGTTGGCAAGCACACTCACACGCAAAAAGTCCTTGTTCTTGGAATGAGATGTCAAATTCTAGGAATCGTATCAAGTTCTATGCCAACAATTGTACCCCATGTAAAGGTAGCAAGATAAAGTTGTGAGGCTCTGGTGTGTTCATGCAGCCATCTTGAAAAACAGCTGCCTGACTTCCCAGGAGCAGTAGCTTTTTAATAGTTGGGTAATCCAGATGGAGTTTAAGACTGACTGACTAGAAGTTGAATAGATTCCAATTCAGAATTATGTTCTTGTTTTAGGTTCTTCAGTTATGAGTCTTTTCCTCCTGATAAGAATCTTTTGGAAACATGACTGTATAGAATAATTTTTGTTTTGTCCCAAATCTTAGTAGCTGAAACTGCAAACTGGTGGTTATTTGGAAAGTGCAACTATAACCCCCCCCCCCCCCCTCCAAACACTATAGAAAAGTTTGTTATCCAAAAAGTAGAGTTCACTCATTTTAGTTTTAGAAGGTTTATTTGAGTCATCTCCTACATACACTGCTCTATGGTCTGTGAGCACATTGGGACCAAACTGGCAAGATTTGACTATATGAATACAGGAGTCAGGAATAAAGATGTAGTCTAAACTGGAATAATATTTTTGTTGTAAAAGAGAGGAGGAACACAGAAAAATACTCCTAACCACTTGGTAAGGTGTACCTCATAAGTCACCCCTTTTTAGTTGTGGTCCTTTTAGTTCCATCTATTGTACAGTTTAAAGTAAACTCTTGTTCTGAGAACCATTGAGCTGACATGACTTGGTCCTTGTCAATCTCATATTAAAAGGTAGATGAGTATAGTGTAGGGGGTCTTTTCTAAGATCTCTCATTGAATAATGGTGGTTTTCCACACTGGACTTCAGTTTCCCAAATACTAGGCAATTTTGCTGTCTACTATACTATCAACTATGAATATACAAGCTGAGTTGCTCAGCACGGCCCAGGTCAAAATTGTAGTAAGTAAATGGTAATAACACATAATGTCACCAAACTGTATAACTCTGAAAGTGGTTCCATTTTGCTCGGTGCCCTGCCAGCCTTCCTTGTCATCAGTTTAGGTCTTTCAGACCTGACGTCCACTTCCATTTGCTTCTTTATTTCAAGTATTTAGTAGTGCCCCTGTCCAGACTCATCAATACTGTTTGGGCATATATATATTTAAAAAAAAGGTCTGTGTCAACAAACTACGTTGCCTTTAAATTTAGTATGAGCTTGCATGACATCCACAGGGATGTGTGACTGAGTGCATTAGGTGAATGTCCTACAGTGGTCCAGTCAAAGTCCTGACTTCAGTACCACTGAGAAACTGCAGTGCTATTTGAAAACTGCACAACTGCAAAGTCCGCAAGCATCATCCAACCAACCTGAACCACCTGCTGCAGCTGAATGGGGGAAAATAAGTGTACAAAGCTGATAGACATTTAGCCCAAAAGTCTTAAAGCTGTTATTGCAGCAAAAGCTGAACTAAACACTAATGTTTGGGGTTTGAATACTTTTGCAAGTAGAACATTACATGTTTTATCATACATAATAAAATGACTCTAAACGTAGTGTGTGGGCATTCTTGAAGATGCAGGCAGAGGAGGTGGAGGCACAGGGTGGGGAAATTGAGAACATTTTAGAAGAACAAGATCTAGGATTCCAACATCTTTATTCAATTTCTTCCAAATTGTCATAAGTACAGTACTGGCTTGAAGAAATCAAATTTAGTTTTGCTTGTTTTTATTTATATGTATTTTTAATTAGCTAGTAAGGTTACTCAATAGTTTTTGAATCTCCATCTTTGTCCTGACATCTCTCTATGGTTATGATTGTATTTGAGTTATATCATTGCTCCATAATGAGAGAACTTTCTCAGTATTTTCACATCCAATTTTACCTCTTCTTCCTTTTCTCTCCTCATCATATTGAATCAGTGGCTCATGGGAGAGAACATCACTATGCAATGGCAGGATTCCCAAAAAAATCTCACCTCTTAATCCTGCTGCACAAGCTAGATATAAACTTTACACACTTCACACACTCCACAGTCTCCTTAAATCCCTTATGGGGCGAGCATAAGGTGATGACTACGCCACCCCTTAGAGGGGGAGCTCTGCAGATAAATCAATACTGAAACCCAGAGGAGAGTATGAGTCAAGTACAAACTTTAGTACAAACACAAATTCATGTTTTAAAAAAAAATCAGCAACACTTAGTTGGAGAAGCTGTAGACATTTTCTTCACAACACTCAGAAGGCTGTTGGAGCGCACATGTGTCAAAATTGAATCTAAAAGTGGTAAAGTAAGCACACTACATACTGGTGATTCACACATAAAATTAAAAAAGAATAAAATGTCATATTCATAAAGATAAGCAGGATCACTGGAGTGGAGTGGCTTGGGTAGGTCCAGTCAGGTTTGGGCAACATGGCAGAGCTGATAAAACATTTGGCTTAACAACTCTGTTGTGCTGGCTGTGCACAACATATAAATTTACTACATGTGGGAGAATACAGGTCACAGAGGATGGTGGTTCTGAACAAACACCATTTGCTAACTTCTCTGAACTACTAAAAACAGAAAACCCACTCTGGCCTCACTGTGGAGAGGACACATTGCAACAATAATAAACAAGAAACCCCATCCCTAAAGTAATCCTCAAGTACAAATTTTACTCATGGACGCCCACAAATCTCATGGCAATATTTAGAACTTTATAAAGACACACATGGAGCATCTAAGCAGCACTGTTGAAACTGTATACCTGTCAAGCAGGCTGTTGAGAGAACTCCCTCAGGACTCAAGCCATCTCTCAATATGCCTGCTGCGCCCTCCATGTGACACCCAGCAGGCATGTGCAAATCCCACGGACGACACGTCAAATCATCGGCACATTTCAGACAAAAATTCTTCCGCGCGCCAGGCAGCAGAAATCAGCTCAACCTATTTCTTGACGCCAACTTCCTTCCAAATCTCCGTAGCAGCAATTGTGTCTGCATCTGTTCAAGCCATGATGCACTTTATCAGATGACGGAAATGTTAAGCCTTGAAACTGTTGATGACGCCCTAGTTTGTGGGTTGCAGCTCTTGATTTAGGGCTTGGAGGCAAGAATCGCAGCAGTCACTCCGTATCCGAATCTAACATGTCCCTCAAACCGCGTTGGATGCCGAATTTTTTGGATACCTATTTCCCGTTATTTTAAAAGGGGAAAAATAAATTGTGTAACAGTATAACACACAGTTTTTCGCAACACCTACAGCATTATTTTTAAATTACAGCATACTGTACGGTATTGTACGCTATTATTTGTCGACTCGTTTCATTTCTGGCAGGGTTCGTTTTTATTATGGATAAAAATGCGTTATGATAAAAGTTTCCATTGGGATACCAATATTTAGGTTTTAATTTTCAAGAGCCGCTATAGTGAAAATTTGGATACAGAGAGTTCAGGTACTGAGGGAATCATTGTACATGCAGACATTATTATTGCCATGATCCTGATTGTTAGTTATGTCAAGGCTGATAAGAATTTTGTTTCAGAAGTTAATTTTCCCCGAAAAGTCTTTCGGAAAAGGGCAAACGTAAGTCCAGATTTAGTCAAAGAATATCACATGAGGCTGATGGTGGCTCAGAGATGCCCGTGAAAGATACCAAAACAGACCAGAGAGAATGAGTTGGTCCATTGCCCATACCCTCACTTTCAGGTCCTGAAATTAGTTTTCCGAAACCCCAATTTTCTCGTCAGTTTATATTTAGTTTGCAACTAAAAATCCGCTGCTAAATTTCCTGAAAGTGTGTAAGTCCACAGTGTAGTTCCACAGGTGTCTCATCCTTCTTTAATCAAAACAAGTTCAGATTATTAAACATTGTACAAAGTATAATATATTTGTTATATAATTTATAAAGTTTAATAATGCATGTAAGTGAGAAAAGGTGGTGGGGTGAGAGTCGGTGTATGCCCAGAACATAGCGAACCCTCAGCTGTATTAGCTCACTCCACAATGTATTGTATAAGTATAATCAGATGTAATAATAATCTAATTCTGCCCAAGACACTTTAACTGGTTAACCTTCCTGCTATCATTACAAGCCCAGAGATATTACTGAGAACTTTAGAACTTAATTTTATAGCTTACTTATGTCTGTTATTAACTTTAAAATAATATTTGTGCTCCGTGTCCACAAATATATGCAGCTTTAACCGAGAACCACAGATGACTTTTAACTGTTTTTTTCTTTCTTCCATTAAGCTGAGTTTATTATTATTTGATAATATTTTTAGAAAATGTTAAACGTGGCTTATTTTATTAGCACATCAATATACTAGGTATGATAAATATTGTATCTTAAGTTTATTCTCTTGTATATAAATTCAGAACAGTCTGTTTTGACAAAAGACCTCACAAGTCACTCAGTATTTTCTGTTGTAGCACCAAAAGACGGACAAAGAGCTTTTTATTTCTTTTAAGGCTCAGTGATTGTTGGACTGGTACATGAAGAGTGGCTTCGGTTTAACATCAGCATTCAAGCTGCCTTCACTGAGAAATTTGTTGATGTTTTGTGAGAAAATACTACAGATGCAACCTCACGATCAGCTGTTTGCCTGCACTTTGAGGTTATTCAGCTTCGTGTAATTTTTAAATCACACCTTGCCTTAGGGCTAACCCTCTCTCCACTGTCTCTTTTCTGGCACCTTCTTCAGATCCACAGACTTTGGACCTTCTCTTGAAAAAATATAGTTTACAGGGGAGTTCTGTAGTCACCACGTGAATCTATCCCTTTATGTCAATAGCTACAGAAGAGGGTTTTAATCGTCTAGTATTGACACCACCTGCTCACCCAGGTTTGTAAACTTGCTTTGGTATTGCTGGGAACAGAATGGATGGCCAGGGCCCGAGGGTCATCCTAATCTTTATCAGAAGTCTGAAATCTGTCCACAACAGCCTTCTTCGAATGTATAAAAATGTTGTGTGTCTGTAAAATTGTTTTACAATAAAAATAACAGCGTCTCTATATATGTTTTGTCCCGATATGTGTTCTTCTGTCTTTGTTGGCTTGTTTATCAACTTTCAGATTTCCGGTCATCGGTGGTCCGTCATACTGCCAATCATTATCACTGATGATGTCAGAAACACCCTCCCGGCCAATAGAATTTAAGGCGGCAGGATTTCAATCTGGCTTTTGACTCCTTCATTTTTGGCTTTGACTTCGCTACCTGTTTCGGTATTTGATTCTTGTTTCACTTTGTGTCTGGCTGGTTCCCTCTTCTAGTTTGTCATCTATGTTACTTGTATGAACTCATGGTTGTCCATAATTTGGGGAACATAAATTTTAACATGTAACAGAAATTTAAACACAGGGTTTTTTTTTTCTCTCTTTCTGAATCACACCAGGTAAAGCGCAAGTGTTACCTGTGTGTTTTGGTTTGGGTAGATAATGTGGGTCAGTTAGAGTACTGGCAGATGCTGAAGATGTTTCTTCCAGCTTGTGTTTAGTTAAATTAGTTACCATTGCATGCGGTACGTCAGCTAGCTTGTTTGGTTTTGAGTCGTTCTTCCTTTAAAACCGTTCAAGTTCCTCTCCCCGTGTGCCTTAGTGTTTTGGTGTGTGATATATTTGCACTACTACCCTCTTTGACTTTTGCACCAAATCCTCTGTTTCTTTAATCTTTTTTGTCCCCATCCTAACCACAGCACTCCAAACAACTAATGTTACACCCTTGTACCCCTAAACACTTGGACTCATAACAGAGCCCAAAACACGACTCATGTATGTGTATAATAATTTTTATTCAATTTCATGAAGCACTTCTTCAGCTGACTGTTAGAAGGTTGTTCCCATTTAAGTATGAGCTCCCACCCTAGAAAGTGGAAGCAAAAAATTTTGCCATGCTTGACCGGTTTTCTTGGTCCGTCCGTGTCAGGGCCTATTCCAGAGTCATTCGGTACTAGCTTAGGAGATTACACCCTTGATGAGATGCCAGTCCATCACAGGATAGGCACATTTGCACACCTTCTCATACATGCATACTAAAGACAATTTAGAATGACCAGTTAATCTGGAATAAACGTCTTTGGACTGTGGGAGGAAGCCTAGGATGAGAACAGACTAAACTGGAAACTTTAAAGCCATAAATGAAAGGCCCTGGCACTATGAGGTAGTAGCATTACTTGCTGTGCTGCTCTATTTTAGCAGACTTATTTGTCCAAAATGAGCAACAGATCATATATTTGACGAACAAAAATAAGAGCCCAAACATGGAAAAATGTACCAGAGGAAAAATGAGATAAGTGCAATATCATTTCACATAGCACGTAATGGAACAGTCAACCTAAGTATTGGTATTAGCTTAGACAGAGGGTCACCCGCAGACCCATAATTTTGGGCATGTCTTGACCCAGCAAATCATTTAAATCCTACGGATTTTATGCAGTAATTGATCATGATGAATATTACAGTTAATAGAAAACATTCGAGAATTAAAATGGAAACAGTATAATGATGGGAAAAAAACCACAATAAACTAAGATTATACAACCAAGCCACAGGGGTTACAGTGTTCTTAAAATCAAACGGCATGGGTGACTGATACAAGCAGACCCAAGCAGCTAGATAACCCTTTCCGCAACTATACACGAATACAACATGAAAGGGAGGAAAATAAAACATATTAAACATTTGTGAACTGCACAACAACCAAGACTAACTGAAGGTTGCTCATTTGAGTGATTCCCAAAGTTACCCAGCAGTCTGAGTTGGCAATAGACCTGCCTACCGGCTCAAAGCATAGGCGAGTCCCCTCCCAACAAAAATATGACAAAAGTCTCTGCTGACTGGTAAACACACAGCTGAAACCAAAAGGGTACTTGATAAAGATGAATACTGAGGATAAAAGAGAAGATTGGTGCCTACCTATTACGTAATTGCTGAGCTTGACATTTTTGGAGCAAACATTTCATTGCTGGCTAAGGTAAAGTCATGAGGACATTAAATTAAAAGGTTGAAAGTAAGAGGACTGTGTTCATAAAAGCTATAAAATTACTTTGACAGGTGAACAGATGTGATTGGTTCATCAATTTGCCATCGGCCTTGACCCTTTGCAGTTCACCTTTGCATTTTTATAATGTGGTGAACCTGGTCATTCCAGCTGAGGCTCCACTGCGGGACAGCTTTGAAATCCACTTTCACTGTTCTGAATTTGGTGCTGAGAATCAGGCTTTCAGAAACGTCCTACCTTATCTGCAGCCAAACTATCATAAGGCCTTTGATTCTTCCAGTTAAAAATTTTTCGTGTCATTTTCATGAGCTGAGTTGAGTGGCAGCAGATCACAGGTTCTTGCTGCCATCTGATGTTCATGTACCCTGGTTTAATGTTTCCCACTGGTTTGTACTGGTCTGAATTGTGTGGTGGCTGATGACAAGCACATAATGGGCTCCTAATGCAGAGGAGGATTTATCTTCAGCCCACACATATATGTATGTTATATGGGTACCACGTTCAGGAGAATCATTGCTCACGTGATCGGTCAAATGCATTCAGTTTTGCAATCGTGTCATTTTCACACCACGATGTGCACTTTAGAGATTGTGCTCATAAAATTTTTTTCATCAAAACTTGCATCTTTGATTGAAATGATTCTTCTCAACTTAGTCATTGTTGTTACTGTTCTATTATTATTTAAAACCACAAGTTCATTCTTATTCCTCCTTCTTCCTGTGTTTCAGAGCTTAGAGCATAGCAGGGTGCCTGCTCCCAAAACAGAGCAGGTGGGGCTGCATGAATTCATCTTGATCTTCAAAGAGGGCTGGAAAGGAATCCCCTATGTCATTAAAGTTCTCTTGGCAGCTCCAACGGGAGCGCTATATCAATGATAGAACAATAGCTGTGGCTCTTTGTGTTTCTGTTATGGTGGTCATGGAGGTCACTGTACACTAGTATTATCATGCCAGCAGACTGAAATTTCAGGCAGGTGAAGAGGGAGAGGAATAACCCGGTTTGTCCACATAAGAATAAAGGCAGTAAATAGAAGAAGACATACATGGCATGGAAATGATTATCTCTATTGCGACGAGCAAATACCATTAGGAACATATAATACAGATACCATGGATTTGAAAGGTAATGCTAGTTCCCTTTAAATTGTGCAATAAAAATAACAAACTGTTTAAAATGAGGTATTTTTGAGACCACGGCATTAATCGACTTGCACAACCAACACCTCGGGATGCCAGCCAATACAGCCAATCCACATACAATAGTTTCTATTCCGCATAGCCGTGATTGTAGAAGAGACGATGCACGGTGTAAAATGTTTTATTTTGCCTTTCTGTGATTGAGTGCAAAATCTGAAAAATGTGAAGGTATCTGAAAGGACGTTAATATGCAGTGTGTAAGGTTATGTGTTTTTTTTTTTCCTTTTCACAGACTAAGCGTTACAAGTATTTTTGAGGCCAATAACATATGAAACAAAATAAATGAAACAGTCAGTCATATTTGGACGTCAGGACTTGAGAACCACACAAAACAGTGTCCACATTTATCCAAAAAGCTCCACTTTTTATTGTTTGCATCCATTTTCATTTAGTACAGTACTCCATTTATCGATAGCAAAATTTCATTATAATTCTGCGGAACTTTTGACTTGTACTTTGAAGTTCATTAAATGTCTATAAATAAGACCAAATGTTAGTGTTTGTAGTTTATTCCGGCGATAGTGACAGTTTATCATCTTGGGACAGAACATTGGAAGATCACTGGGATGTGACAGTAATTAAATTTGGTTATATCAGTTAAACAGATATGTGAAAGCATATACCGCTCAAATATACGGAATTCCTCTTTTATAACTTGAACATAGCAGCTTTAAAACCACAGCACTTCTCCTGCTGCAGATTTCGATTGCATCTGGCCTTTATCTTTGTTGTGGTTTACACTAATACAACATTAAGATCGACGTTAGTAATTTAAGACATTGTTGAGCTCAGCATGCATGATGTGAGTTATTAAGGACATTGGATGGGTGGGTTCTGCTAAAATGATAAATGCAAATGTTACAATTATGAGGAAGTTAAAGGGAAACAGGAACTTGGGAGCAATTTACAGTGATTGCGGAAACCTGTAATTAAACAGTTGCCATAAATCGGTAGCATAACGTTACACTCGGGTAAAATTTCTTGGGCTAAGGAACCAGATGATTTTTTTTTCTCCCCAATTTAAATTAAAGGACATTATTCAAGCAATTTTGACAAAATTAATAACCATTAGTTGACAAATGTATATATTTCATTACCAAAGATTGCTGGATAACGTTTCAGCCAGACTGAACTGAGTTTATTCTTGTTAGAATTATGATTAGATGCATTTGAGGCCTCAAACCACCGCAACCCTCCTTAGGATAAGTGGTTATGATAATGGATGGACGGATGAATGCATTTGTTTTTGGTCTAACTTTTCACAACTTTTCTCATCAGTTCAACATTGGGCAGCCACAGAAACGCACGTTCACTGAAATGTCAGCCCACTACGCGCAACGTGAAGTCAGCAATCCCACCTGAAATGCGTGTCTTCAACCTGTGGGAGGAAATCCATGTGAACGTAGGGATAACAGAAGAACAAAATTTCAAATCAGATGAACACTTTGAGGTCAGAATCTATAACAGCTTTATTATCAGTGATATCATAATGTCTATAATAAAAATCAGGTACATGAGGACTGTTAATTATAATTTGTCTTCTGTGTGATCAGTATGGTCTCAGAACGGCTGGTTTAATATACATTTCCATGTTGTCACTTTCTATTTTTGCATTTCAGACATTTGTTTAGTATCCTGAGCCCTTAAGCACTATGCTCATGGAACCTTCCATTTCCAGCATAAGAGAATCCAATCAAGTTATATATATATATATATATATATATATATATATATATATATTTTTTTTTTTTTCACATATATTCATGAATATTGTCATACCTGGGAGCCATTCATCCAGTTTAGGGGGTTACAGCCAGCATATATATAACTTATTTAGTTATTTATTTTCTCTTGAGCTTCATATTATACTGTATGAAATGCCTTGTTACACCAGAGGGAGCAAAGGGTATGGCATCATTTGCAGTTGTCTCACTGCTGAAAAGAGAATTTTTAGCAAGCTGACAGAGACGCTTTCCATTCGAGTAGAGAAGTGTTAATGACTTGATAATGGAAATTGTTATAATAGACTTTTTAAATGTGAGCTCAAAGAACCGCAGACTTCAGCGGCATTTTAATGACCATTTTCAGTGACTTGAAGGGGGTAAATGTTACTTAATCCGCCTGTTTTTCTTCTTTTCAGTGGTTGTTCACACTTTACGAAATTATTTCTGAAGAGCCAAATGTATTATCATTATATCATTAGACTTTTCTTTTCAACCTTTACTCTGAGAAAAAAAAATGCAGCGCAAAACCCTTGACTTAAATACCTTGACTGCTGGGATATCATCTGGAAAAATAAGACCAAAGTCTGAGCCTGTCAGTACCCTGCTGTGCTGTGTTCATCTCCCAAGTGATTATGTGATGTTACGTGATGTCTCTGGGTTAATGCTGTATGTACAGCTAAACAAAACAACTGACAGGTGGACAATGGGCATCTAAGAAAGTATTTCAGCAGACTGAATACTGGTTGAGTGAGACTTGTTATGGGCATGACAGGACAGATGGAGACACCACACACTGAGGAGCAAATGTTGTAAAGAGACAGTCAACCAGGGAGGTGAGATACTACCAACAATATACCTGTGGGGACGTACACTCAGCTCCAGCCGGTGATGATGCCCATGATTGTTTTCTTTGGTTGTTGACTGACAGCAACCTGGTCCATTGGATTAAAGTTGTCCATAAAAGTGAGTGGCAGCTAGACATGAGAACTAGGAGCAGTTTGGTGGAGCCACTTTGCTCACCAACCAAGGCCAGACCTCCAAGTATCACTTTAGTTACAGCACATTCTTTGCCAAGCAGTTGAGACCTTTGTCTTGTTTTCCTCACAAGGGACGTCACCTGTGCCCTCGCCCGGTGACCTGTTGGTAGGTCAACTCGTGCTCAATCCAGACTGCTGGGTAATTTTGAGACTCACCCTGCTGTCCAGTCTTGAGCTTTTTGGCCTGTGGCACAGCACACAAATAACAAACATGTATTATTTCCCTTCTTTTAGATGTACCTGTGTACAGTCACAAGCAGGGTTGGCTCTTGGGTGCCAAGGTCTGCTTTTATTAGGGGCTCATCCTGTTTGATGTTAATAGTGAAAGACCCCTGACTCACTTGTTTAATTGTACCCTACATGCCCTGGTTTTACCTGGGTAGTAAGGGGAATTCAAACATCATCATTATTATTATTCTTATTATGTTCGCTTGGGGTACTAGCTGCTTCACCCCCACTTGGCATGGCATGACCAGTCCCCTGTTTGTCTTAACAGCAAACATGTCACCATCTCGCCTTCATCACAAAGATGTGTTCGGGTTGCCAAATGCTGTACGAAGAGACTTGACTGTAAGCTGAAGACAAATAAAGTATATATTGTCAGCACAAGGTTAACCAAACAGTACACCCCTCCACATAAAAGTCTGCAGTCATGGGAACAGACTTCACCACTAACATTGACCTGGTCTACATCCTCAGGCATGTAAGACAAAGGAATCTCTTTGGGAACTGAAACAATTTATTTTCTGGGAAGCACTGACAATAACTACAATTTAAAAATGGTAAGATGTTTCAATTTTGCTCATCTGTGTATCTGGAGCACATCACAGAATCACTGGGTGCAAGGCAAGGTGATGGGTACGCCAGGATGGGAAGAGTCTCACACACACACACACACACACACACACACACAATGCAATTTATACTCAACTTTAAATTTAAACACAGACACATACTTCACACAAACTGAACCAGATTTGCACTTATGACGCAAGATTTGAAGTCTTATGAGACAACAACACCACCATCTGCATCACCATGTCACCCTTTATGAACTGCATTATGCTTAAAAATTATTAAGAATAAATATACATTTGTAACAAGCAAAGGCATGTTGGATTACAACAACCAGGTGTGGACTGGTGGAGGGGGAGTATTTAATCTCCATACAAGTATTAACTAATGTTTCCCAAACAATTCCTGAAATGCTGCTTAAAAACCAGTAAGAAACAGAAAACAGTTACAAACACCATCAACTTCATCACAAAGCATCCAAATTCATCCTACTCAGTAACCTTCTTCTCTCTCCCCAGAGCCAATTTTAGTCTCTCTTAAAGTCTTAATGTTAGTATTAAAGTAATAGTGTAGTATTAGTATTAATGTCTTAATGTTCTTGATACTCTACAGCTGTTGCTTGTTTCCTTGAAACAATCTCATATGAATTGTAGCCGAGTCCAGAAACTCTGAGCTTCACAACACATTTTTTGAAAATAAATTAGTGAAAAATTAAAAACAAGCTAAAAAAAATGTGTATTTGTATCAAACATTCATAATCGGACCGTCTGTAACAAAAGGATCCGTTGGACATGTGCAAAACATTAGAACATTTAATAAGGGGCTTCCTGTAACAATAATTAAGAAATTCCAAAAGGATGTCCAAACATTCCAGGATTGTTCTGAATTATCATAGTTTTTTTTATTTTTTTCGTTTGTGGAAGAAAGATTAATAGGTGGCGCTTCTGGTGTAGATTATAACTAAAAAATACATTTCCCTGCCAAGTGAAAAGTAAAAGTTATCAGCTTATGTTTTATAACTTCACAAGATCTCACAAAAAACAGTTGTGATTCAACAAGAAAACAGATTGGGAGAAATTAATTTTTTTTAAGGTGTTTTCAACAGCTGAGCAAACGCCTTTCCAATATGGTCGTATCTCATTACATTCCAAGAATAAATGCGTCAAATTGCCTGGTTCAGCTTTACATTTAAAACGCAGCTACAGTGTCCCCTGAAACATCCCAAGACTACGCATCAGCATTGAAGTAGATTCTATAAATGAGCTTGTAGTTTTGCTCCTGGCTGCGTAAGAAGGTGCAAAACTGGAAAAATGCACGCAAAGCTAGCCATTCATAGTCACTGGAAGACATGTCCTTCACGTTCCCAGGTTTTCCACACAGTGCTGTTGCAAATATTGCCAAAGCGTGTTAAAATTAAATATATTTCATAAATCCAACCCCTAAAATTGATGTTTACCACTTAAATTCTGTTTGAAGTGCCTTATCCTTGTTTTCAGGCTGTAATAAAATGATAAACTGTATTTATAGGTATTTATACAAGTCTGAAGCAGGTAAGCGGAACTTGTTTTTTATGTCTTTAAAACTTATCACTGTTTGACCTGAACGTAAGTGTCACATCCAAGTTTTTATTGTTGCTGAAAACAAAGAATATACATTGATCACTATTACTTATGTCGGCCTAATTTACTCCACCAGCAAAAGTAAAATTCTGACATGTACCATAGTTCTACTGTGCTATGTGACAACCACTGCTAAATATTGTAATTTTTTTGCTTTATATACTATATGTATTTGCACTTTCTTGCTCTATGGATTGTTTCTGTGCTGCTGTGACCTGTTTCTATTTTTATATCAATTTTAAAAAAATGATGCTATAGGCAGCATGGTTTTGCAGCAGTGTCTTCTGTTTGGGTTAAAATTTGGCTGAGCCTATGTGAGGTCTGCATGTTCCCTCCTTGTTCATGTTTTCTGTCACAGTCCAAACACATGCATTTTAGGTGAATTGGTGGCTGTGGTGAAATAGTGTCTGTTCTGCTACACAGATGATATTAAAGACTTAAGGCATCTCGCCTTGTGCAAAGCTACATGTTTGTAATTTTTCTTCAAAGTGAAAACATTTCAATTACATTGACAGTCTTTGACTGACATGGTTCTGCTGCAGGTACTGCTCATCCCACTTGCTGCATTGGCTGAGGTTTTGGACGTGGGGTTCGAGCCACACTCGGTCTACGTGAAACTTATAGGTGTCACACTGAAGGAAGGGTGCAGACGCGTGCAGGCGTAAAGTGATGAACTGTTTATTGCCAAAGAACATTCCAAAGTCGTGGTCACAAAACAGGCGTGGGTCAAAACCAGAAATTAGTTCAATACAAGTGACAAAGCAGATAAGATTAGCCACAAAGCAGGTCAGTAACTGACATGCCAAGCAACCAGCCAGACTGCTCAGCACACATGGGAACATGGTAATACCTCACAAAGATCACCTCAGACAGACAGGTATTTATAATGACTTAACAATAGCCAGGTGCACATGATCAGCAGTCAAGACCAGCAGAGTCAGGACCAGGGGGTGTGACAATAGGCTTTCAAAGTGTTCATGTGGGTTTACTTCAGGAGTCCAAATAAGCGTGTAAAATCTTTTGCTTATTTTTTAATATCATTATCAAATTTAATACAAAAAAAGTATGTTTATATTCACTTTTCTGCAGCTCATATCAAGCACAGACATGGAAACGTTACATATGATGAATGTAGTATGGGCAACA
The DNA here is from genome assembly GCA_900497675.1 of Arapaima gigas. NCBI lineage: Eukaryota > Metazoa > Chordata > Actinopteri > Osteoglossiformes > Osteoglossidae > Arapaima > Arapaima gigas. Next base: position 121,512 of record UFQX01000748.1, on the reverse strand, counting down.
AGCACACAAAACTGGCAGACAAAGTGGATATAAAATAGAAGAGTGGAAGAGAGGATCTTCTGGTAAGGGCAATGTGTAGAGAGAGGTGGGACAAGAATCCACCTGCTTCCACCATGACTCAAAAAAGTCTTTTTAAACCAACCAATGTAGTTGGTACAAGGAAGTAGGAGAGGAAAACAGAAGAAATCGTGGAGACCTGAAAGCACATTGACCTTGTAAACCCTTGTCCTTTCCTCTACTACCTTAATCCATTTGTAAGTAAAATGTACACCTTTTTGTGTACATTTTGTGATTAATCCAGCACCACATCCTTGGAATCTCACAATGGTATTGAAACCAGTAACATCTGGCAGGATGAATAACCACCTGGATGGACCAAGTGCAGATGGAGCATCTCACCCAGCAGCTCCAGATCCAACCCTGGGAGTCACTGGAGGTATTAGTCACAGCCTGGGTATTTGTGGAAGCCCTGGTCACTGGTGCTGACCGCCAAACCTGTGTGCCAACTCCCACATTCATGTTCCAAAGATGGAATGAGATGTTACATGGAAACTTTTTAGAGGGCTTTAAGAAGGCACCCACAGCCTCATGGAAGAATGAAATCTGTAGCCCACAACCCTGCTCATGAGGGGGCTTTTCAGCAACTCAGCATGATCACTGCTGCAACTGCTGCAGATTGTGACACACTTATGGAGAAGGTCAAATAATGGAAGAAACAATGGAAGTAACTAAGTAACTGTTTTTGCAAGACGACATTACCCTTACAATTTGCCCATCATATCTTCAACTTGTTGGTGGTGGTTGCAGCCAGAAAACCAAGTTCCAGGCAAAAATCATGAGGATGGTGGTGCAGGAACAGTTTAAGGTGCCTATAACTCTCATGACAGTGGTCTGGCAGCAGTTCCATTTGCCTCAGTCCACTCCTTAGTCACCCTGGAAATCCCTCCCCCCACTTTGCAAAGCACACTCTTTACAGCCTCCTCTCCATTCTAGAAACCCATTCCTCTCCCTGCCTTGCTATATTCTTTTTCAAACCTTAATCGCTCCCTCAGGTGACCGGAAGGTATTAACAGGACTGGTGACATAGCATTGAGCACAGGTGCCAAATCTAAATTGCCCAGTAATGGAGGTAGGTGCACCTACCCAAGCCACAGATGCTCCCTTCCCCCAAGGACAACATGCTCTTACTGCTACTAATAAGTACCATTTTCTAGTAAGGATCAAAAGGGGAATGTGCTGGTCTTTGTTGGATTTGGGCTGCAAACATATGATGTAGTGAAGATTTGGTATGTTTATGGGGATGTATACCAATATCTGACTGCTATGCTGTGCATTTTTTTTCGGGGAGGGGGGTGGCGACAGTTGGAGCATAGTGTTGTGGAGTCCATTACTACTCATCCTCCCTTTACATCGATTTTAGTCCTGATTGGCAAGGATTGAAAAGATAGATCTCTTCATGTAAGTTGGAGAGATGCTGGGGTCTCAGGTGGGTGTTTTTAAAACTGTCTACCAGCAGTCATAAGCGAATCATAAATATCCCAGGACCCTTTAATGACCTTCCCCTTTAGAATTCCCAAGAAGACACTCTTTGGAATGTTTACAAGCATTATGATAAAGTAGTTACGGTGTTAGTTCCCCTGGAGCAGTAGGTTACCCACCATTATATCTGAAGAATTTGGGACAGACCATAGGCCCATGAATTGCCTGATGAGGTTATTTAATTGTTAGTGCTACAGGACCTCTGTGGCACAGGACAGCTTTCTCCTCTCTCTCCTCGCCACCTCCTAGAATGGAGACCCTTGAAGAGCCGTTCAACCCACCCCACTATGGTGTGCGCCGATGGCCACAGGTGCTACATACACAGTACATTTTTTGTTACTTAGTGGTGAAAGTGATGTTAAATCTACAAGTCTACAAACAGATTTCTTGTCCCCAAATTAGGCCCACACATGTCCTTTAGTTTCAAGGACAGCAACAACTCATGTAAATAATAGTTGTTAACTCTTAAAACTAAAACAAGTTTTTGTCAACATGAGGACCACCAAGCTGGGACACATGTCTCCATGCTCTCCACAGGACAAGCCATAAAAAATACAAATAATATATCATTTGATGGACTGCCATTGGGCTGCTGTGCTTACAAATACTCCTACTCATCTGTATATGCTGTACTTGACAGTTTTTTTTTTCCAACCTAGTTTTTCTTAAAGCATACAGTCCGACGCTAAATGAAGCATGTCCTACAATTAGACTGTCTCCCAGCAGACAGATTTGAAGGACATTTTTAGGTAGTAATTCAATCACCTGTGAAACATAAATTTGGTTCAAACTCATAACACCACAAACTACTCTGCCAGCAGGTGTTACTCTGATTAATAGTCTCTTGAGTTCGTTCCCTCCTTGTTTTCTGCTTATTAATCAACCTCCTTTTCCAACTGTCAAGTGGAATAAAAGGCCCTTTTTTCTTTCCCACCGAAGATTGTCAAGGGGGATGCTTAAACATATGAATTCACCCCAAAAAACACCCATCTCTCAAAAAATGGGTCATTTCATAAAGAAACGGAAACAAAAATATTGCCTACATCTCTAGGATACATATGGAAAAAAATTATAAAGTTGCTGGTGTAACTATTTACGATGGAAGAAAACATGCAGCGCTTTAAATTAGGGAATAAACCCTCTCCTTATTTTCTCTTTGTCTCCTTAAAGCGTTTAAAATATTCGTATTTCTCCTTTACTTTTCTCAAATGCTTACACAGTAAAACTGAAACATTCCCCAAACTTCTACTTCAGTTCCCAAAATGAAATTATCATTTCATCAGAAAAAAGAAACATTATTCACCTGTTTTGGCAAGTTACAGGTTATGTTCATCATTAGAGCAGAACTTGCCACACGGATCCTTCCTAAAGCACATGCTGCATCATTCAGAAAGCACTTCTTCTACATGTACTGCTTATTTTTTAAAAAAGTATTCACCCCGCATCCCGGACATTTTCACGTTTTATTGTTTTAGAACTTTGTCTCGCAGCGGATTTAATTAGGCTTTTTTGACATGAATCATTAGAAAAAAGAGTCTTAAATGTCAAAGTGAAAACAAATTTCTACAAATTGATTCAAATTTGTTGCACTTATTGAACACAAATTAACTGACTGCCTAAGTATTCACCCCCTTTACTGTAACACACCTAAATCATCAGTCATGCCACCAACTGGTTTTAGAAGTAACTTAAATAGTGATGAGCTGTGTGTAGTCAAGGTTTTTCAAGGGACTGTAGTATAAATGCACCTGTATCTGGAAGGTCCAACTACTGGTGAGTAAATTTCCTAGCAAAAACTAGAGCATAAAGACAAAGGAACACTACACACAACTGTGTGACAAGGTTAGAGAGAAAGTACCAGTCAGGGGATAGATGCAAGAAAATTTCCAAGTCACTGAATATCCCTGAGTACAGTTAAGTCAGTCATTAAAAATGGAACAAACATGGCACAGCTCTAAATCTGCCTAGAGCAGATTGTCTTCTAAAACTGAGTGACCATACAAAGAGGGCAGTATTCAGGGAGGCCACCAAGAGACTTATGACAACCACAAAGGAGGTACAAGCTTCCGTGGCCAAAATGGGAGAGACTGTGCAAACACCTGTTGCCCAGGCCACTCACTAGTCGTGGCTTTATGAGAAGGTGCCAAAGAGAAAGCCACTGTTGAAAAAATTTCATATGACATCTCAGCTGGAGAAGACTCTGAAATCAAGTGAAAGAAGGTACTCTGGTCTGATGAGACCAAAACTGAGCTTTTGGCCATCACACTAAATGCTATATTTGGTGTAATCTAAACATTGTACAGTACTGTGCAAAAGTCTTAGGCATGCAACTTCGATGTCTGTTGGGAAATACAGGTAGATTCTTATCTACCATCAGGGAGGTTTCTGATTGGTCCCAAATTCATTCTGCAGCCTGAGAATGACCTCAAACACCCAATCTCAGTCATACACAACTATCTTCAGCAAACAGAAGGAATCCTGCAACAGATGGTATGGTCTACACAGAGCCCTGATCTCAAAATGATCAAGTCAGTCTGGGAGGACATGCAGAGACAGTCAAAGTCTGCAGAAGAACTGTGGCCAGTTTGAAAGAACCTACCAGCCTCTACCTTAAACTGCATGTAAGTTTGCATACGAGAATTGATGCTGCTTTAAACGCAAAGGGTGGTCCCACCAAATATTGATTTGTTTGAGGTTTTTTTGTCTACTGCACTTTTTAGAAGGTTTATTGATCAATAAGTATTCATGGAATTATTTTTGGAACCATCCTCGCTTTATAGCGTTTTTCCCACAGGTGCCTAAGACTTTTGCAGAGTACTGTACATCATCAAAAACATACCATTTCACCATCAAGAGAATAAAACATGAACAAGTCCAAGGGGGTGAATACTTTTTATAGGCACTGTGGTCAACCCAGGTCATTAAAAACCTGAATTCAGTTCATACACAGTTCTAATCTAAAGAGCATGTAGACTGATCACAACCTGAGTCTGTATACATGCGGTTTTTGTCCACATCACTGGCACTGCTGCATTTTTGGGATATCATGTACAATATCTCCCAAAAAAACAGTGAAACAGATTTTAGGTTTGATACAGAGCAGCACAAGAAATAACAATAATAATTAAAAAAAGACGTGTGGAAACAATTTTAAAAACAAAAAACTTGCCATGGCACAACTGTTGGCTGCTTTTTGAACAATTCACATCTATTTTATCAGAGCAAAATTCTCATTGCAGTGAAATTAGACTCACCTGGAATGAATTGCCAGAACTCAGGTGACATAAATCACTTTCATTTCCTGTTCCTTTCTGACAATATAGATTAACAATTTCATTATAGGCAGCAAAATGAAGCCTATAAGCAGAAGAACACCCTACCTACCTATATGACGTTGGTTCCAAAATGGCATGGGAATGCTTTGCTGCCTCTGGTACTGTAAGCTTTTAATATATCAAGGGAATCGTGAAATCAGCTGATTACCAAGGTATTGTAGGGCAAAATGTGCTATACAGTGTTAGAAAACCGGGTATAGGTCAAAGATCATGGGTTCTCCAATAGGAGAATGACCCAAGACACAAGTCTAAAGGCACAAAATAATGGTTAAGAAAGGAAAAATGCACCATGTAAAACTGGACAGCAATGAGTCCTGATCTCTGCTGTTGGTAAAAGGAATCTTGAAAACTTTCCCGGAGCTGAAATAAACTGCAGTTGAAGAGTGGGAGGAGCTACCAGCAGAAAGGTGCAGGAAGCTTATAGATGCTTACATTTGGAACCTCTCATCATTGCCTAGGGTTGTATAACCAAGTATTAGAGAAGGGTGTCTTTAATACCGTCCAGGTCATATGTTCTTTTTCTTTTGTGAAAAAAACTATATGTAAGTTGAACATAGATCCTTTTTGCTGTGTAACTTTGGACATCTCATTAAAATATTCTGATAATGAAAAGTTGATAAAATTTACAATTATTTCTGAAGCTATCGTACATGACATACCTAAAACATGGAGTAATTTTTGAGGCAAGCAGGAACGAAACAGGTTTGCCATTGCTTTCTTCCATGCGTGCCTGAGGGGTAAAAACAGAGAGAGCATGTAAAACTCTGCCCACTTTGACCTGCACCAAACTCTACACATGGAAGGTAGCCCAGGAGCTGTGACATACCAGCAAAACTCACTGTGCCACCACATCCCCAAAGTATGTGAAGAGGAGATACAACCATTTCATTGCTAATGTGAATGCAGAGCTCCACTGCTGCTATCAGCACCATTTATAGTTATACTATTATTTACTTACAGTACATCTTCTCCTGAGATCAATACAATTAAAATGAGATTTACCTCAACAGGTAAAATTGTTTCCACGAATACATTACTGGATCGCTATGATTTTAGACCTGTTCAGTTTTCATTTACATTTATTCATTTAGCACATACTGATGAGGGATTAAGCACTGGGGACAACTTGAACCCCAGAACACACGGAACATTCCCATTCTTGAACACCTACAACAAATCATTTCAATACTATCCTTTACTGAGGATAAAAAGCTCAAGAAAAGACAAATCAGGGCAGTTGGCCCAGGCCAAACTGAGAGTGAAGAGCAATTGCTATTTCCTTTTTGCAGGATGCAAGAAGAACCACCTCCAGACCTATCACCATGGCAGCACCTGAAATCGCTCAGTCAGAGGAGTGAGCAATGAAAGCCATTGCCTGCCTACCCATTGACCCTAACCCAACCGAAATCACACTGAGATTTCACCCCATGGGCTGGGAGTATCACTGGAGCTGAATGTACCCTGAGGATTGCTTATGTTATGATTGATTTTTCTCATGGATTACAAGCCTTAGCTAAGTTTGGTACCAAACTTCAGCGCACCAGTAAAGAAACTTGATCTGTAGCAGACACAAGACCTATTTCACTTTAATGATTGTCATCTGTTCTCTTCTTAAACTTCTCAGCGTTAAAAAAAGTACATCAACCATCAACCAGCAACCAGCAACCATCAAAGCAGTTTTTTTCCTGATACCATTTTAGACATTACCCAAGTAATGTGTGTGATGTAAATTCAAATAAATTCATGTACTGTAGATGTTAGATGTCGAGAGAAATGGGTCCAAATGACATAAATCTGATGAGTCTCAATTTCTGCTGCAACTCAGAGATGGAGTGTTAGTTTATGTAAACAACATGAAGCCACGGAACTAATCTGCCTGGTGTTAACAGTTTAGGCTGGTGGAGGTGGTGTAATGGTGTGGGGAATGTTTTCTTTTTCTATAGCTTCAATGGCCTCCCCAGTCACCAAATCTGAATCGAATTGAGCACCTTTGGGATGTGGTAGGAGAGCAGGTTGGTGGCATGAATGTACAACTAACAAATCTGCAACAATTAAATGATGCCATTGTGTCAGTGTGGACCAGAAGGACTGGTTTCAGCACCTTGTTGAATCCATCCCACAAAGAATTCAGGCTGTTCTGAAAGCAACAGATCCTATTCCGGTATTAGAACGGTGATCCGAACAAAGTGGCTGGTGTGTGTGTGTGTGTGTGTGTGTGTGTGTGTGTGTGTGTGTGTGTGCACGCGCACTCACCAGCCACTGTCCTTGGATGAGCTTCTAATCCATTGCAATGTGACCACCACAAACCTGTTCACACACTATGGACAAATTAGAATGACCAGTCAACCTGAAACACGTGTTTGCACTGTGGGAGGAAACCAGCACAGACTCGGGGAGAACTCCACAGACACGGATGTCAATTCAAACTCACACCCCACCAGCCTCCACACATAAACACACATTTCACCTTGGCAGATATCAGAGACTAATGAATGAAATATTGCGGAGAACATAAAAAAGACCCAAACGTGAAATCCACAGCTTTCCGATTTGAAAGCAATTTGCATACTAGGTGTTATTAGGTGAAGCATTAAGATCTGTGCTGGCTTTGAAAGGCCCAGTGACTGAACACCCATTAGAATTTCTATGCTGCGTACATGAGAGAGCTCAGCTTTATAAATTGAACACAAGATTGATTATACTGACCCATCAGCGTCATTTTGATAGATAAGTTGAATGCTTGTGTACCTTCCTCAAAAACATGTTGTGCTCAAAAAAGGAAGTAATTAGTCCAACACACAGCCTTTTTCTCTGAACAGTTTTCACCCACAAAATTAGAAAAGGCTTCCTTGACAAGCTGTGGGCTAAATTCAGATGAATAATTCAGTGTTGTGTCATCTATCTCCACACTGCTCCTCTTTCTTTAATGTTGTTGTTTGGATATTGCTTTAATTTGCTTAGTTGACTTCATCTTGCTTAGCCAGCACTTCAAAGTAACATAAAATTGTTTGTCAGTTTTTACATCTTTGCTTTCAACTGAATAAATTCAGTCCTCCTATGCAAAAGCACATTGATTCAACCTTTATATCACTTATTCATAAACTCCAGTATCATGGTAATGAAGCCGAGTCACCTGACAAAACGCCATTTTATACGTACTGATTTTCCATAAAATATAAAGTAACCGTGACAAAACAGCAGCCACAGTCATACCCCTTAACCTTTCATAGTTTCATCAAGCTAATACGAGCCCCATTGTAATCCACTGGTAGGATGCAGACTCACCCATGAAGAGCTTCTCAACATGCACAGAGGTGCTGATGGACAAAGTTTAAAAGAAAAACAACAGCTTTTTGGTGAATATCTGCTGAGTTAACTATTGTCCAGGGTTAGGTCATTACATTACTCGGTCATTACTTTGTTCCAAAGGTTGCTAGTAACACGTTTTATTTATTTATATATAAATTTATATATATTTTTAAATTTACCTTTTATATTAAAATTCTGAGCACCATTGAATCACAGCAACATACAGACAAATAGAAGACCGAGCAATTGCACATCCACCTACATACTGCTAGGGGCTGAGGGTTACAGTTTTTTATCAGATCTGACCATACAGTACCGTCTACTGAGTTCCATAAGGGATTCCAAATCAAAGTTGTTTTGATTTATTGTGCAGGTCAAATGTTAATTTAAGAAATACCGTATGTACTGAAATAAACTCTTGTATATTGTTACTAATTTATCCAAAGTGGAAGTTCAAAATGTATGCCCGTGCTGGTGTCCTATCAACTGTTTCCTCGCAAGTTTTGTGCTCGCTTTGTCTGACTGCATTTGTGCAGTGTCACCATATTTACTGTGATTTAAGTGCTTTTTAGCTACTTCTCTCATCCACCAAGCAAAACTCATAAGGCTCTCGACTTTGCTTCATTCGGTGAGCACCAAGGAAAAGTTGTTATCCTTGTTTTTTTAAATTATCTGCTTTTTTTGACTAAAAACAAGACTTGCAGAAAACTGGTGAAAACAGCTGAGACACCAGCAACATGACAACATTAAGCTAGGTTGCAAAAGTCAGCAACTGCAATTGGAGATGATGTTCAGTGTTAGATCTGCGTCACGTGTAATGCTTAATGTTCAAGCTGAAAAGTTCTGATTTAGTCTCATCAAACCACAAGACTTTCTGTCACATTTTTGCGGTATCTTCCAAGTAACATTTTGCAAATTCTGTACAGGCAAGGATATTTTTTTTTCAGCTAGGGCTTCTTCAAAAAGTTGCACATATGAAAATTTGGATTGCAACCGACTTATTTTGAAATCTCTAGCAAATTAGGGTGCTTCCTCTATGGCCACATGGACATGCTGATTTGCATGCCCTTGGCATTGTCAGAGTACCAGGAGATTTTTGCGAAATATGTACTAGTCATCAAAGGCCAACAATATTGACTTGATGTCAATATTAACAAAGAATTTTTAAAATTTTTGTCTGGAGCCCAGGGAGACCCCACAGCACTAACCCACCACTGTTCAATCCAGGTGATACTGCTTAAGTCTTCAAGAGCAATCTTTGACTAAAATAGGAAGGAACTTACAAGGTGGTATCAACAACAAACACAGCTGTGAAATGTCTAAGGAGGTCTTCCTGGATTCAAGCAAGCCATCACACTGCAAGGATGTCCATGGGGCAGCCAAAAGAAACTCTTTCAAGAAGCTGTCTCAACAGTTCTCATAATTTTGTAATCCTTGCTGTCTACATGCTCTGAAGCTTCAGAGGGTACTGCCTTACTGTCATTGTTCTGCTGATTTAACTGTATTGTCAAATACCGACACGAAGAGAACTTTCAATCCACTAATATTTTCTTTGTGTTACCTATAACAATATGCACAAAGTTAGAGTATGTTTCACACTACCCATAAACTTGGATGGCTATGTATCTACTGCTATTTAACTTGTCTAAGAAATTTGGTTTAATTTGAATGGCACAGCCTGTTTTCCTTTCAATGGGAGCAACTGTCAACATGTTTAGGTTTCAACTGAATGGTCTACAGTGACCTATTCCAAATGATATAAAATCCATTATTATCCTTTCACATTCACCAAATGGTACTATTTCCTGCATCACTCATGTCCAGCGGAAGTTTCTTAGATAATAGTATGTTGCCTTAGTCCCCACACAGATGTCATGTTTTTGTTATTAATAAAGCAGACTTTAGTTGTAATCTTAATCTTATTTGAATGATACTGTTAAATTAGGTATATTTTTGTTTATGGAAACAAAGCCTACCCATAGCTTTCAGAAAAGTGGTACATTTGTTATTTTTTTATGTTGTTCCTCATGTTGGGCATGCTTACTGGAAATATCTTTGGAGACCCTGGAACCTCTGGAAAGAACCACATCTGAGATTGAGCATCTAGGGATGGGTTCTTTGCAATATATGGCACTGCAAATGTTGCCAGAGGACTGACTGGCATGTCCTGCTGCTTAGAGGAACAGACCAGCTATGTTACTGACAGCGTCCTGCATGTTTCTGCTGAATTCGTGCCACTCTGGGATGTGAACATTCGCAATCGCTTAGCATTAGACTACCACTACTCAACTTACTCCAGGGAGTGGTCGGGTCAGAGTGTTTTTAGATTTACAAGCAGAATACGTCTATTATATACTAACATCAAAAAGTGCTGGATTTGGGCCTTAACACCACACTGCACTGCTGGGATTTCCTTTATTCCCTGTCCCAGATGGCGTGCAAGATACCCTTAGTTTATTCCTATGCGGTAATGGTACTTGTACAAAAGGTGAGTATCTTTCCTCTTGTTCAATGCTGCCATAATTCTAATGGCTTTTAACCATCCAGGCCTCGATATTTACAGACCCACTCCTTTTCACACCAACTATTTTCCAACCTATAATCCCTCTGTGATATCTCCATCCCTTATTTTGGGCCTTGCCAATTTAAAAAAATGCCATGTGTGTTTTATTTCTAATGATGCTAATTCTAAGGCTTTGATTTTGGGGTAGCATACAATAGTAATTGTACTTTTTATGCAGAATCTCACCCTAATCTTCCTTTACCATTTCCTAACAAGGTAGCCCAAATTATCTTTAGAGTAACCTTTGAGAGTCACCCCTATCTTAGCGATGGCTCCAGACCCACACTAAATGGGACCTAGTTCATCTGTGACAATAAGGTCTATCCATGGCTCCCATGGTGGTGGGCTGGATCATGCTTCATGGGCAATGTTGTGTCTCATAAGAGACACACTATCCAGTACCCCAAATTCTTGAATTCTTATTGTCCATTTTAGATCTTCTAAAAGATCTTTTAGATTTTCTTCATGATTGCATTCTCACTATATCGGATTGGAAGGACTGCAATAGAACTGATCAAAATTGTTTCCTTACTGGAGAGGCTAGCAAATTATCGCAAAGCGGTGGTACACAACCAGTTTGGTGGCTCAGGGAGGCACATGTGCTTTCACTGGTGCAGAGTGCTGTATCTTCATCTCCGACAATGATGAGGAAATCTCCAGCTTTTTACTTGCAAAATTCATGAGGGAGGAAGAATGTTCATTATAACTTTGGTTGTGGTCTGTTTGACCAGTTAAAAGATCTTATTGGATCTTATGGTTATACTGTTTGTAAATATTGCCTTGCTATTTTGTTTGTTGTTCTAATGTTTTGTGTTTGTTTCCTGTCTCAGGTTTTTCATCAACAGATATGTTGCCTCAACTACAGCTGTTTCCATAGCATATGTTGTTGCACCACCTGTTGAGTTTGATGAAGCTCTGGTACTGAAAGAGCTTGGGGACTCTAGTCTGTAAGGCTGTGCTGCCCACCTGTGATCAGTAATCAGGTTGCTGGGTTGACCAGTACCAGGCAGCAATTTCAGATTTCAGTTTGACATTGGAGGGTTTTTTTGGCTGTCTGAGGTGAGATGAATGATTAAGTTGTGCCAGAAGCACAAAAGGAGGCATGTAGAAGAATATTTTTTTATTAGGCAATTGTTCTTTATTGGTTTTCGATTGATAAATCTTATTTTACTCTGCTGAAGGATGTTTTTCTCTCCTTCAGTTCCTTTGGTTAAATTATAATCTTAAAATGGCCTGTTCTTCCATTCCCATGTCATAAACCTGTCCTCCAACTGATTTATTGTCTTTTTCATTTCCTACCAGAAGGTGAAGAATGTAGGTGTTCTCAAAGTTTGCTTATCTTAAGCTGGTTGGTTAGTTTAAGAATACTTTGTTCTTATTGGAGTAGTTTGCTTCTAAGGTGTTTATTTATTTACAAATCTATCATCTCTAAGCAGAACCCAAGAAAAGAGTCATCTAACTTGACTACATCACATATTTTATGTGACTGTGAACATGTAAGGACATAAGCAGGGAAAAAATAGGAAGTTTGAACCACATTTGACTGAGAATGGCTATTGAGATCATCCATCACCTCTAGCATAGGCATCGTCTTACCATCTGCCAGATCATTACCCAAAATAAATCTTACCCCTCATACCTGTAGTGAAGGACGTACCCCAACTGTCACAAAGCTACTAACCACATCACACTGTAAATGGATTGGTGGAGCCAATGATTGAGCTCACTTGTATCTCTCAGGATCTTAACTATTTTCTGCTCAGCAGGATCCCCTGCTAGAGACATCAGTATTGTCATGATAAATGAATTGTAACTGGAATCAGGCAATTTCTCCTTGTTCTCTACACTGCTTAGGTAACCATTAGAACCATGACTGTTCTTAGCAAAGCCTACACGCTTTGGTGGCTTTGTGGCTGTATTTTCATCTCAGAGTCAACCAGTCCGCAGTTTCATGGCTCTCTCTTGTGACAATAAAAATGCTCATGCTCCTCTTTAAAATGCACTGAGGTTCTCAGCATATTTAATACAAAATTGGAGGGGAAATGGAAGTTTTCTCTGTCCGTGCAGACATGAACAGATTTTTGTGCATGCGCACATCATCAGCAGGCAAAACATTTGCTTGAGTCAAAGACCTCACTTTCTGTTCATTCAGACATATGGCAACATGTTCTCAACAAGAGCGTTTACTCCGGTAGAATCAGCTCACACAGTGACTTGAGATCGTCGACTTTGCTCACGGCACACTGCTTATCAAAAAGAATCCCCTTTTCTCGTGTAAATTCGACAGAAGGTTTCCTACTTTGCTGCTTCTTCCTTAATCTGGAAGATTGATACTTTCTTTAGATGTCTAAACCTCTGTCTGTGAGCTTCAGGCACAAGTTCATATGCGCGCAGGATAGCTGCTTTCACAGCAGCATAATACAAGCTATCTTCTAACTTAAGTGAAACACAGACTTCCCAGGCCTTATCATTCAGCTTGCATTGTAGTAAGAGAGAGAACATATCTGAAGGACAGTGTCATGACGTGGCAATACATTCAAAGGCACCAAAACGTGTCCACTTCTGTCTCCTGGAATTGAGGGACTAAAATAACATGCTTACCCTTATGTACCCAAAGGGATTGTTTTGTGTTGCTGCCTAATACATTAAATTGTAAATGTAAATTATATAAATTATAAATTGTTTGCCTGTAATGCTTTGTGGCATATAGTTTGCATAAATTGAATTGTGCAAACCAGCTCGAGAGTGTGCCTGCAAGAGAAAATCACAAACTTTCTGCTGGCTTCCCGAAACACTGCCCATTTCACCACTGGCTAAACTCCATCCTCTGCATGCGAAGACTCCTAAGGTCACGCTTGGATTTAATTTAGCCCGATTTGCATCAACATATGCAAAAGAGACCGGACACCCAAAGTCTGAAACTAGCTTGACTCAGAACCTTTGAGGTGGGACAGAAAGTGTTGGTCAGAGATTACAGACACCCACATCATAAATGGCAACTTGGTGAGGTCGTGTCACAGACGAGACCCGTGATGTACTGTGAAAATTCGGACCCATCTTTATTTAGCACAGATATGTGGACCAGCTTCCAGATGCTGCAGCCCAAGCTGTCACCACAAAAGACATTGCTGAGGGGTCCATTCCCACATAGGACTCAGATGGTTTTGGTGAGACCAGGTGTGTCCCATGATACCAGTGAGTCTAAAATTCAAGAAGCTGTTTGGTCAACCTGCTCAGAGTCCCACTGCTGAATCTGGCACTAAAGAAAGGAGCTATCCTGGGAGGGCTTGCAAACCACCCAAATGCTCAGCTTATAATTATTCCATCAAGTTTTTCATATAAATTTGGGAACGAAATTGTTGTATGTAGTTTACGTAATTTTACATAAACTTAACTGTGTTGACCTTTATTAAACTGTAAATATTATAATTGTTGCCTATAATGTTTTTTGCATATAGTTAACATAAGATGAGCTGTGCTGATTCTGTTAAATTGTAAATATTATATTGTAACCATTCGCGTTGGCGGTGTTACGGACAGAGGGCTCAGAAGGCAGAATTGTGGGAAAAGAAACTTTATTCTTGCACGCTGTGGTTAACAACACGCCCACCGACAGAACTACGCAACCTCAGCGTCATTGCCGAGCCCTGGACTTCCTACCACGGTGGGACAAATCAGCTACGTACAAGCAAAGCATGATGGGAGCCACAATTCCACCCAACGTTACAATATTTATTTGCCTCTAATGTTGATGTCTTATTATAATTCCCAACACAAAAACTAGATGGGAGGAAATGATACTTTATGTTATGGCATAATAGTATAATCACCTGAAAACAGGTGAAAACACCATAGGCTTCCAAGGGGTTTGACTTTACAGCCAGAACAGGGGTGATCTTCATTGCCATAGTTTAACCTTCATTTCTGCCTTGAGTTCCAACCTTCGTATTTCCGGGCGTGATTCTATTTCTGCCTCTCATGCCTGTGGCCTTTCTGGTGCCTCCAGCTGAAGATGGGCCAGACATGCTTTCAGACGGGCAATGTGGAGAGACCCAGAAGCGGGCGAGAGTGAGTCAAAGGGCGGCAAACCAGCCTTCATGAGGTGTCCATTCACCCAGGTAAATCCGATTTGCGCAGCAGTCCTAATAAGAAACATGGGAAGAAAGAAAAACAAACAAATGAAGCAAGCCAGCCCAAGGCCCTGACTGAGTTGCTTTACGCAGTTTTTTTGTGGTTTGTCCTTTTTTAATTGTGTGCACAGTTGTTTTTGTTTTTTAACATCAGCCTATAAGCTGCTTCCTTCCCATTCTATGTCTGAGAGTCTTTTTCTTTTAGTTTTATGAACACTGGCTCACGGCAATATAACCAGATAAATAGTACAAGGAGAAACCGCTAATACATGATCATACATAAAACAAGGACAGCGAAGGTGAAAAGGTTGTGGTTTTTTACAGGTGCGATTATGCAGGACTGTGTAACACATTCCAGAATTCCACTGATAATAATATAGTAAAGTAAAATATAATATAATTTTTAATATTTAACTCTAAATTATTTGCTGTTTCAAACACCTAAAATCCCAACAATGTCTGTTTCACATTATTGACATATTAAACATAAAATTGTCAGGAAAGTATACAGTCTGCATGTGCGGGTTGAAATAGCTGGTAAGGACAAATCTAAAGTTAAACAGCTTCCGTTTCTAGTCTGATTATCATTTATGAGAGGTACGCTTAGCTCGGAAAACTATTAAAACAGGTTTACGTTGCCGGCGTTCTCATATTTTCCCAGATCAATATTTTCATTTTTGCACAAGGCAACTTTTTTCAGCCTCCACCTTTTTCTGAATTGGCAACTAGCAGTTCAGTGTTTGCATTTCTCTGGTAATGAGCTCTGTGAGATCAAGGGAATGTTAGTTTATATGGTCCCAAAAGGTGGTTGCTTGCGGTGTGAGTTGCAGTTATTTGCTATTCATAATTAAACTGCAGTCTTCCCCCATGTTATGAAGGTAATAAGTTCCTGAAAAATGCTTTATAACATGAATGACACAATAACAAAGGCAGTTTCCCTTCCTTCATAGGCTGAAGTTAGGTTATTAAAAGAAACTGAAGATTAAAAAATTTGGGGCTTTATTTCATTTATTTTTTAACCTGGCTCAGTAGCCGAGTCGGTGGTTATGACGTTTAGGATAAATTATAATATGAGGAACATCACTGCAGCAGGACTGAAGATAACAGAAGGGATTTACACGAAAACATAGCACACGGAAAATAATACTTTTAACAGGTTTGTCTAAAATTACTTCCTTTACCCTCAGTGTACATACACTACATACACACGGCATACATAGATATATAGTTGTATTTGGAGTATTTATGACTGACTTTTGAAGCTGTATGTGAGGCCTACTCGGCACAAGTTAGAATTTTCCCCGCAAGAAGTAAGGGGATTTGTCAGAAGGACAGAATGAGAAAAGAGAGGATTCTTGGAGAGCACTGGAGTCAACTGAAAATAAATTCGGAGTGTGGAGGAAGTGTTGGGCAAATTGACTTTTGTTGTAAGTTCACTTCTGCATAGTGGAAAGGTTATCCCTCCCTGATTGCTTGTGAACACAAGCTCCTGTGGACACCTGGCACAAGCCTGGGTACCACGGATGAACGTCATTACAGTTGCCTGGATTGCTATAAACAACACCTGCCACACAAGCCGTGTGTCACGAACCGGTCCTGTGGCTGCGGAATGATGTTTACTTGTTTGTGAGTAAGTATAAAAGACAGAGACAAAGGAAAGCAGTTTGCAATCCATAGGTACTATACAGCAGGGGAATTCAATTTCCGTTCAGTTCCGACAACAAAGAAGTTCCGAATTCCTCCTGCGGCTGCACGCGCATACGGCCGGCGCTCGGTGGAATAAGCATGCTGCAGATTTATTCTGGTCTTCATTAATAGTTTTGAGGAAATGTTCAAAGTCAAAATGAAAGCTCACAGTCAAAATTGTTTAATTGTGAGTAATATGACACATTGGGGTGCTTTAACTTAAGTTTTTTTAGTTCATTAGCAGTCATCACCACACCTGTAGTTTCAGGAACAGGTGCAGTAAACAGTGTAAGAAGCACCTGGTCCTTCAGTCGGTGGACATGTCTGGCTTGGCCTGTGTGACGGCAGGGGCTGCGTTCTGTCCAGCCATGCAGAAAGTTCTAGCTATATTTACATATCCCTGATAATGGTACAATTAGGGAAAGGAATTCACACTTGCTTGTCACAGGTAAAGGTTGCCTCCCAGTCCAGTCCAGATTACTTAATTCTTGGTATTTCTGCTGTGAAGAACTGTTTAATACTTTTGATTTCTCAGAGGTTCACATCTCTAAATCTATATTGCTCAGACTCTGTCTGTTTGTTCTTTATGCACAGCTTTGTTTTTCAAACCACCTGCTTTAAGATTGGTCCACAGATACTCTCCACCTAAGAGGTTTTTCTGTTTAGTCAACTTACTATTTTGAAAATGTTAAAATTTAGGCTTGGAGAAGCGGGCATAGCAACGTCACATGCGGAGCGTATATATAAACACCGGGATGCTGACGGATTTTCTCGCGACACCAGCAAACACACACTTAAATGCATACGATGGCAGACGCCACACACATTGTACACACACACACACACACACACACACTTACATGCTGACACACAGAAATTGTAAGACTATTATGTGATGTTTGGTGATATACGATTTGTTATTACTGTCTACACATGTCGCATACAGTGTGCCCACATACACACAACCACCACACACACCAAACACACACGAGCACAAATACTGCATTTGCTTTAGTAAGTTTGATGATACATAACTTTCAGTGTCACAAATGCAAAAGCAGAGTCAGAGACAGGTAATGGGGATTTTTTTTTCCACGTTTTCCACACACACACACACACACACACACACACACACACACAAATATGCTAAACTGACCAAAATATATTAATATAAATAATATTTAATTATATATATATATATATATATATCACCAAACAATATACCTCAGACCCATTTTTTGTTTTCTGTGCCCGAAAAGGACATGGACCCAAACTGATGACAGGGATAGCTGAAGGGGGTATAAAATAACTTTCAGGGTAATACTGTACGGTTTTGTTATTTATAATGTCTTTACGTCTCAACCTTCCACCTGTACAACCTTCCCCACCTGCTTTGTGGGATTCTGAGATAAGTTAAGGATAATACATGGTGGGTTAGATAGATGGTTGGATGGGTGGATGGATGGATGGATGGATGGATAGATGGTTGGATGGATGGATGGATGGATGGATAGATGGTTGGATGGATGGATGGATACTAATGACCCCGCAGTTTTCTAAATTACCCGTGAATTCAAACTAAGTATAACTACCATCCTCAGTGCAGAACTATATTTACAGTGGATTCCTCATTTGCTCTATGAAAGTAAATATTCGATAAGCGAAATATAACATTTTTGAATACCAAGCTGATTTCAAACAAGTTGTAATGAAAAAGACGGAATATTCCGTTCAAAGTTTGCATTATTTTCTGTGTATTTTGATGGAACATGTAGTCAGGTAGTACATATTCATTTACATATTTTATGCCGTACATAGCACTTGAATAACTGAGAGTAAAACTCTTGCTCTTTGCACTCAGCATGAAGGAATGATTTCTAAAAAATATTATTTGCATCTTCTAGATCTCAGTAAGACACCGTGCTAAGCAGGAGTGGCACTGCTAGTGCAGCAATAAAAGGTGGGGGAACATGGGGGATGCCTGAAGTTCCCCAGATGAAGGTACCTCAACTGCTTCAGTACCACAGTGGGCTTTTAAACTGTAAAACTGAGAACTGCTTTGGATTATCAGTTGGTTAACCTGCAATATTGATATTATTTCTGCTCATGAAATTTATTGCATTGATTAAAGTTGTTTTTTAAGTGCTATGTTATTTGAAACACTAACTCCTGAAGCACGCACATATACGCCACTACAAAGCTGTCCTGCTGTTACCACTTTTTTCCTCCCTTTAACAGTATGTTTACCTTTGCCTTGTTTTTTTTTTTCCTCTCTTGTTTTGCCCTTTTATGTTTGATCTCATAGGGCCTTTCTCCACCTTATTGCCCTTGGGTTAATCATGTATTTTTTTTTTGTGTTTACCTCCCAAGCCTATACTCCAGGTTCTGTGACGCCAGCGTTCAAAAGACAACACTGCCATCATCTGGTTGCCATGGAAATGTGGAGATGCTCCCCACGCAAGGCCGGAGCCTCACACATACAGCCTAATGAGTTCTTCAGTTCTGAAACCTGCTAAAATCAGGATGAGGAAATATAGTGGCAAGCAGTTGTAACAATGAATATGAATATGAATATGAGTGTTACAAAATACAGGTGTTGTAAAATACAGGCAATCGACTGCATCCAACTGTCACAGGGACATGAGAGAGGGCTGCGAGTCCATTTTGCCATTCCATCAATAGATAACGGGAATAGCTGTACCACACGTCCATAACAGAACGCCCGCGCAGGCATACGGCCAAAGTGACGGACTATGACCGCGCAGGAGAGAATTCATCCAAAGTCATCGAGAAAGCATTCGCGTGAACTTCGACTTTTACTCGGTGTGTTTTGTTCCATTTGAAATATGAATGTATGCTCTCAAAAAAGCAACGACTGCTGGCTAAGAAATGAAATTTCAGATGATCTCATCTGCTTCCATCCCCTTGTCTTTAACACAGTCGCTTCGTTGCGTAATCACCGATTCATCAGTTTGAATCGAAGGGTCAACCAGTCTCCGCAGAAGGTCACAAGTTTAATTTTTAACAAGACAGCAATAAGCGTCTTATGAGATGGAAATCAGGTACTCCTTTGTATTGCTTTATTTGTATATATTTGGTGTAAATTACAGGGCCGTCTGTTGTAGTAAGCATTACTTGACAAGGTGCCTTATCTTCACTGTTGGACAGCAGCTGAAGAGCAGGTGTAGATGGATGTCTTATTATAACAAGTGTTTTTCGTTTGCCGGTTGCTTCCAGTAAAAATGGATGTCATTGTTATCTAAGTTATGTCTGTACCTACCAACCTGCATCCATTTCTTAGTCAGTCCATGTCCAAGATTTGTAAGAAACATTGCCAGTTGTCCACATCAGTGGTGCTATGCGGCATTATGTGGCTTTTATTAGGAGAGAAAAGCTGGAATAGTTCAGATCGTTGCCAAAGTATCTTGAGGTGAATGTAAAGGAAAACTAAAAAAAAGTATCCGTATATGTTTCATTTAGCAAAACAGGCTATGCAGGTAGGTTTTTTTCATTCATTTATCACATTTTCACCACTAAATGACTGGATGACTAACTGACCGGCTTCCAAACTTTCAATTTTTTTTTTCCAAAATTTCAAATGTTCTTCAGTTGCATTTTATATTTTTTTCCATAGAAAAACCAGGTTTACCAATTCAAATGACATGTTCAGACTTCTGCACTACCTTGTCAACATGCATAATAAATCAACTGAAGGCTTTAAATTGGATTGTCTTTCAACTGCAAACAGCCTTTTTTACACCAATGAGGACATTTTTATATGAGTGAGGAATCTACTGTACTTTTTTATACCTTTTTGTCCCATTCAATAAAAGAGAAGTTGTTATGTTTTACTTTGTTCTCGAAAGGCATCCGGCTTCCGTTAAAACCAATGCTATACTCTCCAAAGGTTCAATAACAGGAATACAAAGAAGAAAAACCTTGTTTTCTTTCATGACATATTTCTACTCTGGCATAAATAAACTTTTTGTTTTTCTTATAAATTTAATTCAGTCTTAAAATCACATAATGGGTTATGTTAGAGGTGTTAACATATGTTCCACTACATATTATTCAAAAAAATTCCTTTCTTACCCAGTTGTCCCCCATAGGTGGTGTCAATCCTCATACTTGGGCCTCCTACCAGAGACCTGGGAGTTTAGGGTTAACACTACCCCTAATCCCCTTCCAACTTAGAGGTCATGGCCCCAATGCTCCAGTCACCAATGGGACTACCTTGGTTTTCACCTTCCACATTCGCTCCAGTTCTTTCAGCCCCTGGTATTTCTCCAGCTTCCCATATTCCCTCTTACTGATGTTTCTGTCACTTCGAATCACCAAATTTATCACCACTGCTGTTTTTTCCTCCTTGTCTATTACCACTATACCTAGTTGGATCTGTCTGGATGTGGAAGTCCCACTGGAAATTAGCCATATATTGCCAAGATAAATATGATATATTACTAGATCATGTCTATCTACGATTAGACCCACTAGCCTAAATCAATGATCAAAGTGTCCTGTTTGAAGCATGTGCTCTTTCTTCTACCTGCCTCTTTGTGTAGGTGATCCAGCGGCACACCTATACAATAACAACAGCACAGCTACATGAATATATGATTCAATATGTAAAACTTCCCACTTTCGCACTCGCACCTTCCCTGTAGTTTATCTAATAAAGCTTCAGACTGCCTACGTTTTGCCACATGTTCCCAAACAGTCATCACCATTTATTGCAGCATCAGTAACAATGAAGAGAAGACATTGCCTAGAAGCTAAGGGCAATCTACTTACTGAAAACAACAGCCGAATAAAGATGAGGAAAAAAAAATCTAAGCTCGCCATCTTCTGTCTAAGCTCAAACACCCTGAGAGCATCCTATTTAAAAGCCTGTTTTCCACGTTGGAAAAACAAGGGTCAGTAGCTGGTGAGCAGAGCCCTTACTGAATTAGTGAGCTCTCCCCATACTGCATCTTGGTTATTATCTGCTCAGCTGCCGTAACAAGCCCCTGTGCCCTATGGCACCACTGTGTCATTTGGTCTAGGCCTTGGCACCGGTGATTACCATAATAGTCTTCCCTGACGCAGCCCTGTCACATTCAATAAAAAGCTGTTGCTATAAGCGGTGAGCCTTTGAGAGGGGATTCATAGACTTTTAATATGATGAATAAAAAAAAGATGCATAAGAATAATGAGCCAAGTTCTCGGCTGGAATAAATATCACACAGTTTCTCTGCGCGGTTACTAGGGAGGTGTCTTTGACAACCAACGAAATAAACAAATAATAACAACGTGTATTGCGTGTTAAAAGGTATCCACCAAGATCTAAGGTTGATATGAGATGGATGGAGTGTTTGAACACCCTCCACAACTACTTTAACTCTTTGCCTTTGGTTTTTTATTAAGCACTGCTGGGTATTTGGGTTTTCTAGTCCACTGACTAGAGGGATGTGGCGGCACAGTGGGTTAAGCCATTGTCTCAGCTAGTGAGATGTTTACCTAGTGTAAGGTTTGAATGTAGCTTAAGTGTGCACGATCTCCCTGCGTTTGCACCCCTCAGACGCGTACAGAAGAAGGCGCCGGCTTCTTTGCCTCGAGAAGCACTTCAGTGGCTGCTTATGAATCAGATTCGCCTCGGTGGCACTTACGCGAAGAGCGCTTATTATGTCTGTACTGTTGTGACAGGTCTGTTTTGTTGCTAGTAAAAAAAAGAATAAATACAGAAATTGAATGTTTATAATTCGATTAACCACTGTAACAGACATGAGACGTGACGTGAGCCAGTGGCCTGCAATGGAATTTAGAAACTTTAGGAGATTTTATAATCGCTATAAATTTGCCTTCATAAAATATCAGCTGTTAATTTTGAACATTTTCTTCTACATCTTATTTCACAGGAAAGTAATTTCCACATACATTTCAGTCACTTCTGTATTTTTTAATCGTTTGTTTATTTTGAGCTTATATGCTTTGCTCTTTTTATTCGTAGGGCATCAGATTACTTTTTAATTACTAACACATTAAAAATCTGACTTTCAAGCTTAATTTTCGGCATGCTTAATTTATCACAAAAAAAAAAAAATTAAAACATTTTCGTTTTAAGCAAACAGACGTTCTACAGTGTTTCCCTGTAAGTTAAATGTGTCGTGTTGCGGTGCATCCACCAGCTTACAGTTAATGTGAAACACTCCAAACTTCATCCGCAGATGCAGAACAGGTGCTGAGTGAGTCTAGAAGGGCGATGGTGTCACTTCAGGTGACCAACATCATTATAGCGACGCTATATGTGTCATAAAAGAAATATGCAGCAGAATAACTGATGCACTTCTACTGGAATCCACAACGCAAACTCTTTTATCCTCTTTTAACTGCTCATTTCAGAAATAAACAGTATTAAAACAACTCATGATGTCAGGTGCAAATAGGGCCACATATCCTGGGAAACCTGTGTGGTGTCGTGCGAACTTGCAATGCGTCTCTGAGAACCTCAGTGAAGTCCAGTCCTGACCATCTATTAAGGGAATGGTCTGTGTGCGTGGTTGTGAGTATGTGACAATATGACTAAATAAAAATACCAATATAATGGTAAAATTAGAAATTTCTTAAAATGACCTTGAACTGCAAGGTAAGAATGCAAAGCAACTCCAATGTTTTAAGAAAAACAGATCTACCTCTATATATTTGTTTGTTTGCATTTATGAGCAGAATTAGATCACAACAGCATACAGACAGAAACAGACCACCAAGATTTTCCACAGACGAAAAAGAGTGCAAAGTCTTCCCGTGTAAATTTAAGGATGTATACTTCCACCTATTCCTAGCTTCAGATTTACAGAACAGGATTCTTTGGGAAAAACGTTAAAGGACCGAGTTTTAAGGGTGTCGAATGGTGAAACTGGTCCACTTGCAGGCATCAGCCTGATTCTGCCTTATTGGCCTCGTTCCTTAACTAGTGAGGCCTTAAAGTGGAAGACGGTTCTTTTTCTCAAGGATAATGTGTGAAAAAATAATACCTTTTGAAATATAAACACCTAACGCAATGTAGTAACAAAGTTAGTGTTACATAATATTTTTAATCTTTGATATTAGTATTCAAATAATAATAGGCAATAAGGCAATTTTACTGCAAGCGCCGGCTGTTCTAAAATATAGCGACTGAATCTTGTTTCATTATATGTTTATACTGAGGGGTACAGAGAATTACATACTGCATTTTTCCAGCCGAGTTTTTATTAAATTTTATTAAAGGATTTGTTGAACGGAACAGGGAGTCATTTTCTTCCATTTCACATCATTGCTTTTAGCTACAGATTAAGAAATCTGCAGCTGATAGGGCTTATGCATAAGAAAAATGGGTCTTCGTCTCAAAACAGATGTAAAATAAATCATGCTTGCGCGGTTGTCCGGCTGCAGCGAGACTTCCGTTCAGGCTAATTCTCTGGGGTGAGATAACAACCAAGAAAAACCAACATGCAGAACTCCAGGAACCTTGCGGGGACGAGAAACAAATATGGGAACATGAATGAAGCCACATGAATGAAGTGGAACACGAGAGAAACAGTCATTAATCATAACTTCTCCACAGCGCAGTCAGTAGCAAGCAAGGGAATTTGGGGAATCTAAGGAGTAATATGACCGAAAATAGACTTATCAGCCTTCTTCTATCAGGTCACTAGTTCAAGACATTTAGTGACAGCTACTCTGTTGTTTTGTCTATTTCTCGCAAATCTCACAATATCTGAAAGTCCAGTGACGTGTATTTCAGGTGGACAGTGTGGTTAAGGCCGTTGTCTAACTGCTAATTTGCGACGCTTGTACCAATAAACGGATAAATAAAATCTAACAGTGAATTCTTCTCATTTAGAATTATATTTATAAATTATATACCTGTTTTTAATTATGCAGCACACAGCCCTTCAGAATAAGAATTTAGCCTTATTGTAGGTGAAAAAAAACACCTTTTTGTTTTTTATTTTTATACAATTCATCATAGTAATTTTTTTGTTTTTTTAAGTGGCAATCACATCTCTGGTTTTTATCGGGTAGAAGAACCGTGATGAACTTTTCACTGTGGCCTTAGTCTGCTGAGCTCAGGTTTGAAATACGTCGCTGCACCTGCTTTTATTTAAATCAGGGTTTTACGTCATGCGCACCCGGG
Organism: Arapaima gigas; assembly: GCA_900497675.1. NCBI lineage: Eukaryota > Metazoa > Chordata > Actinopteri > Osteoglossiformes > Osteoglossidae > Arapaima > Arapaima gigas. The sequence continues at coordinate 96,795 of UFQX01000748.1, read as the reverse complement.
GTGTCACGACAAATAAGCAGAAATTGAGTGCGTTCATAATTCTGCGCATAAAACAAACACATGAAATTTGTTCCGACCGCAATTAAATAAACATAAATGATTATATCAAATTCGAAATGTACAGATCTGTCTGGCCACAAAATGAAAAGGCGGGGAATGTGATTATTTTCTTAATGGGTTCCGAAGGTGTGTAAACACGATTTGCGCAGCTGGTTATTATGGTGCTCGATGTGGAACATAAACACAGCATGAAGCACAAACAGTGACTCTTATGAGGCACAGTGTCTCACTGATGTTAATGAGTTGTGACAAAATAGCAAAAATAAATCGTGAAATATATTCTTTACCTGCTACCACCTCTGTGCCGGTATGTATTCGCCATCATCATGCTGTTCAGTCACCTTTCCCCCAAACACACGTAAGAATAGGAAACTCTGTTCCTTCTACTGCTGCTGGGCTCAATCGAGGTGACAGCCTCTTTCTTAAGAAGTCTAAAAGACTAACTTAGGGCCAATCTGTCACAGTTTGTAGGTGATATTAACACTGGCTGCCTTCCACCGATACCGGCAAACCTGAGGGATGAGTCTTCAGAAATGCATGTCCAATTTTATTATCTGCTGCCTCTGTGTGCGAATTCTTGTCCCATGTGGAGCACTGGCGAGGCTTTTCTGCTAATCTTACCTTCTAGAAGTAGAGCGACAACACACTGTTACATGTTACCAGTGAAATATTACAAATATTTTCCATCTTCAAAGACAAAAAAAAATCGATCCAGCACATGAAAAAGTGTTTAACCTCTGCAGACGACTAAATCACAAACCGAGCTGCACAGGTCACTCATATTAAGTGGAGTTGCTGATATGTGTCATAGAATAAGAAAAGAACTATTGCATTAATAGAAATAGTGAAAATTGACATAATCAATATGATTTATTCTATTTAAAAGAAACAAATGATTGAAACAAATGAATGCCTTCCTGTTTTCGCTTATGTTTAGAGTCAGATTCCTGTTTTTTGGCATTTATTACCTGGTTAGTTGAAAGATTTAAGAGCTGCATACCAGGTTTGGTTAAATTTGTGACACTGGTTTTCTACATGGTGCTGCAAAGTTATTCAAGTTCAATATAATCCTTTAAAACTGTTGGAAAATTGAGATCTTATTTTTAGGTTTCCAGCTTATAAGTGAGGCTTTATTAAAAAGGGGCCAACAAATACTGGCACCTTTTTCCAGAACTGGTGAACTTGAGCACAGGCCCATATGGAAGTCAGCAAAAATTGATCCTGATTCAATGAGCTTCTTTTGGGTAAAGTGTGTTCTGTGAATAATTTCATACTGTAAGTTGTATGAGAAAGCGGCAGTTGTACAAAAAACTGCATCAGTGGTTTTTTTATAGATATATTTCCCATTTTGCAAGGGGAGGGTTGTGGTGTTTGGTAGAACCTGGTGAGTAGATCTCATTTAAACTTTAGCCAAGAGGGGCTGAGAGAGTTAAACTGCGGATTGCGGCATGCTGTGATGTTCTACATCTGTGTTAAGTCTTTAAAACCCGCTGAAGTTAAATACCTTAAGCGTTCAGTCGACCTCTATTCCTGCCTCTAGTGAGGACCGTGTCCCAGCACAGCTCTCCTCCAAAGTTTGTTAAGCTATCCCCAGTGTCCACAGACTGCGGTAGCAATAAAACACTTGTATAAATGTAAAAAAGAACTTTGTAAATGTAAAAAAAAATTTTTATTTTAACTTGTATCTGAGAGGCCAAAAAATTGCACGATAAATTTGTAACACTACACATTATTAATAACAATACACGCAGTGCTATTTTATTACAGTACACTGTACGATATTGTGTGCTATTTATTTATAGATTTTTTTGACATTTATTTTTATTCCCATTTTGATTTTTTCAAATAAGTTTCAAATAAAAATTTGTTATAGCAAAAGTTTCCATTTGAATTCTGACATTGAGGTATTAATTTTCACAAGCTACTGTAGCGCAAATTTGGATATAGAGAGTTCTGATACCGAACGATTGCTGTATTTCCAAAAAATAAATTGCTTTAGTGTTTATCTTGTGGTTAGTTTGCTATATCCAGACGTTAGTAGCAATGAGCTACATTTGCTGCTACTGGCACTCACTTTCTCACTTTTTTATAGTTCTGGTCCAGGTCACAGTTGTCTGGAGCTGATACTAGCATCACTGGGTACTACTGTTGGGGAGCTACCTCTTGGACTGCATTTGTTTCTCCATCACTAGGTAGTCAGATGGACACACAGTCCTTTTTAGATACTATGGGCAATTTACAATCTCCGGTTAACCTGAAAAAAGCATTTTTGGACTGTGGGAGGAACCCGGACCACCTGGAGTAATCCCCATGCAGGTGTGGTTAGAACATACAAACTCCAGCCAGATTGAGCCAAATTTCAAACAAGACCCAAATAGACAAGACACTGTGAGGTAGCAAAGCTATGCCACCATTCCAAGCCTGGATCATTTGTAAGCAGGTCAAGTTCCACAGATGTTGGACTTTCCCGTCTCATTTTTGGCAGTGATACTGTGGAAGGTGAGTGGTTGCCAAATAGGACTATAAGAGGGTATGATAAAAACAGAGATTTTTTAGCACAATTTTTTGTAATACAAAACTGTGCAAGGAGTCATGAGAGACAACATGGCAGGATCAGGGTTGGGTTCAGGTTCGCGGGCTCAGCAAAAACTGACAGTCGGGGTCCTCTGGGCTCTGGCTCAGTCCGTTCTATTTAAAGAGAAGAATAGAAAGATCATTAATCATGAGTTTTTATCTGAATGTGTTGAAATGTTCTTTTCTGAGTGATTTTTCGGGTTGCCACCCCACCCCCCCACACGAGACCCTGTAGGCCACAGATACTTTTTACTTTTACTTGAGTACAACCGTGAAGAAATAAATGTACTATCACTCTTACGAATTTTTCTCATTTAACGTTGTAACTTTCTCTCCTTAGAGCCAATCAAACCACTTCTCCCCGAAGCCATTAACAACATCTCGACCCTTTCAGCCAAGTTGCGTGGATTTCATTTGTCACTGTCAGCTACAAGTCACAGTTTTCCCCTAAAGCAATCAAGACTATTTTATTGTGAATCAATAGCAATACTTTATTACTGTCAGCTGTCCCATTCTCTGCATTTTAGTGACCGTTTTCGGCTAACAGTGTCAGCTTTCCACTTGACTGAAAAGCATTGAGAAATCGAGCAGTTTTATTTAGGGTGAAAATCTGTGCCAACTTTGTTTCATGACAAAAAAAGTTCATCAGTCATTTAGCCCAAATACGAACAGCATGTTATTGTCATAGAAGGTTGACATTTCCCTGTGTAATGAAACTGTAGCACCTTATGTTCAAAGGTGGTCAGGTGTGATGCGATAAAGGTTGGAATTACAGGTGTGGGGGGGGGGTGAATTGTTGTTGGTGTACACTTGGAACCGAACTTCGCCTGAAGTCCACTGTTTGCGGTCTTCTTGTCTAAACGTTGAGGAATGTTCTTTTGTGCGAGGAACGTTCTAGAATGGATAATTAAGTGGACTGTCAGTTGCTGAGTGGTTGCCCTGGTTACGCATAACCAAATGATTAACATATAAGGAATTTCTCCGCAACCCATGAGCTGAGGATCACTTAGGCTGTATAACACCGGCAAAGAGAAGAAGGAGAGTTATTACGCTGGTTTGCAGTATATGATTTTCTTCTACATTGCAGCAGTCGCTCTGTCCTCAGCTCAGCGACGGTTTAACTGTGTTTTAAAACGTATTTGGCTAAACTCATAGCTTCGGTGGTTTAAAGCACGACTGCGTGTTAAGCTAAGCCAAGATTAGCTGATACGTAGGTCAACCAAAACTGCTTCTAACAACACAGCACAGCAAATTTCCAAATTTATTGTTTACTATAATAATGTAAGTGTGCTATTAATATAATATCCAATATTAAAATGAGTCATTAATAATGTTTGTTATAGTGTTTTCACGGTCATTTTTAAACAATTGTCCTATTACACTGAAGTACAGATGTTGTTTATATTTTGCCCTTGCTTCTCGTGGTTTTAATATCTCCTTTGCTTCCAATATCATTTTCTTCAGTCTTGTTTCCACCGCACTTGTTCACGTGTGCAAGTTTTATTTGCCTCCAACAATACAACGGACTGTAAAGCTGGGGTTAATATTATCTTATTGCAAAACTGAGTTTCCAGTTAAAATCCCTTAAATTATCTGCCAATATAGTGAAAGCGAGGGGGCCTTTGTGCTTAAGTACTAAACCAAAAAGAAAAGTTTTTCCACTCAAGTCCTGTATTAGTCTTGTTTCATTTGGTTTTGATAACTTGATAACATTGTGCTATTGTGGCTTATGTTCACACATTCCTTTGTATATGAATAGACCTGTATCGAGGACTGTGAAATTTTTCCTCACTTCTTCCTTGTGTTGCTGCAGCAGTTCAATAAAAAATCTGTTCGCAGTTGTCTCTCCTGAGCTTTGTTAGCAGTATGCCCCCATTTTTTTTTTGGTTGTTCAGGAATACAACCTGTTTTTGATGGTGAACACCCGCTCTCCTGCCCCGCTGTCTTGCCCACGTGGCCACTTCCACCCCCCTCAGAGGCCACCAAATTTTGCGCAGTTTTAAGGATCGCATTCATTTACATTTATTCAATTAGATAGCAACCATTTTTTTTGAACGAAAAGAAACATTTCATTTTACCCATTTCAACCCTTCATGTCAAGCAGCTGTCATGTAAAAACGTTAACATGGGCAGTATTTTCAAAGGTCAGGCCGAAAATGAACGAATGCGATCAATACCGGGTCACAGAAACATACAGACTGTGTGATTCCAAATAACACAAAAGGACAAACTTTCAGTTAATCAGTTAAAGGAAGATTTTCATTGTTTTGTTGTTTATAGAAGCAGGACACATTAAGAGTTCAGAAAGAAAACAAGTTAGTTAATATTTATTCATTATTACTCAAATACATACTGTATTTCATATCAATCTAAAAGTAAGAACGTGTGTGTGTGTGTGTGTGTGTGTGTGTGTGTATATATATAGAGAGTGAGGGAGAGAGAGAGAGAAAGAGAGGTTGTGTATATAATTCATGTACAAGAACATATTAAAACAAATGGACGTATTGCATCATGGCTTGGACCTGCATGGGTCTTAGTTAATGTGTAAAGATAGTTCAAGATACTTTTTCTTAACAAAGGTTTAACAGATTAAAAGACCTTTCAGTAGATTTTTGATCAGTTTTTAATCGGTAAGTAGCACAAGTAATGAAGGATTACCGTCCTAAGTTCTTTGTTACATATTTGTGACCGAAATGAAAAAATGTAACCGGGTGGAGACATATAATTTATCAACGTCCAGCTCCTCTGAGCCGTTTTCATTGTTGCACAGAAAGAAAGGATTACTGCTGCAGAACTCAACACACTTGTGACTTTTTAATTTACAAAGAAATGCTGCGTAGTTTCAAAGGGAGTTTAAAACACAAGCTGTTGTCATATCATTGTGGAAATGTTAGCTTTCCTAACTGGTTTAAATGCATGTGTTTGTAATAAATACGTGAATTTAACTTGTAGGCTTGCTAGACTTGTACCAGTTCTGAATTGCATTTTGTGTAAACAAACAAATTTACGATCACACTGAAATCCAAACGTGTGGCTTCCTTCGGGCATCCACCTCCATGTTCCTCCTCGCACATCTCTCAGAAATCACGTGCCTTTTTCCAGGGTGGAAATTGACGATCTGTCAAGGTTCACCGTCAAGCAAAAATGTTCTCAGCAAAGTGCTAAAAGAAAAACAAATGCAAATCCTTACCTGTAAGCGTAAAGCTTCGAGTGATAAAAAAGTGCAGAATTCATGCATCATTCAAATGTTCACGTTTGTTTGAGCCCGATGCTCCCACAGTTAGAAGACATGAAATAGTGAGAAATAGGAATTCTGAATGCTGAGTAGTGATAGTGGCTACATGTGGGGATCTTCTATGAAGGGCTGGCGCAACATTCGGGATATGCTCAACCTCGAACCCGCTGCTTCTGGGATAGATGCTGGACCAGAGAAACCCGACATCAGAATAAACGGCTGTTGATATCGAATAAATATTGATAATAATAATCTTTGTTTGGCATACTGCAGGCAGCACAACACTGAGACAAGTAGTGCTGTTGCCTTATAGCATCTTGGCTTTGTGTTCTCCTTGTTCTTCTCGCCGCTCTGGTTCCCTTCCACAGTCCAAACAAATGTATTCCAGTGTGTGTGTGTGGGTGTGTGTGTGAGAAAGAGAAAGAAACTGCCCTGCCACAGGCTAGTGCTTCATCCAGTATGTACCCTTCCATCCCAACTTATTCCTCCAACAAATGCTCAGGACCACTGCAGTTGTGCATTAGGAAAAGTGTTCACTGAATATAAGTGACTGGATGGATTTATACTGTGGATTTATACGCACTATATGCACTAAGTAGCTTCTTAATGTGCTTTACAGTACAGAGGAATGATATATGGGTTACAGCTCCAAAGCATTTATATCGACATCAAATATCACCATTTGTAGAACGGAACGTAAGTGAATAAAAGCTAAATAGAAATGCAGTAAAACCTTGCGAAAATGCAGCCTACAGTGAGAAAAATTCGGATTATAACTCGATTACTGATTTGCTCAAGTCCTCCTCCTCCCTTTCCGCTCTTCATCTTACAGTGACGAGAGTGCAAGCTTCACTGAAGTCGAACTACTCTTGGGTAGAAGTTTCCATACATATTATTAGTACTGTGGTGGAGGTGTGAGGACCTGTGGCTCTCCCATAATGCGCTGCTGCTGCATGTTTGTAAATACTGTAGTTGCATGTAACCAATGCAAGGAGCTGTAAGCAGAAGTTTTCCTTTATAATGCCACTGACAGCACAGTCTACGGTGTTATTATTATATTAGTATTACTGCATATTATATGTGTCAACGTGCACATTTTGTTTGCATCAGTCTATCCATTACCTACGCTTTTTTTTCTTTTTCTTTTCACACAGTAAATGAAAGAACAATGTATTTATTCTTTTATTAACCTCAGAATAACCCCGAACTGTACACATCGCATTATGGCGGGGTTTTACTGTATATCCATGACAGCATTTAAGTATTATAACAAAAAGAGAAAAACTGAATTCATCCTTTATTAATAGCTGCTTGTCCAGCTCAGGGTCACTTATCCCAGAAACAGAGGACTTCAGCATCAACGCTGATGTTTAGGTCTTGGTTCTGAATAAGACTTCCTCTGCTTTTAATAAGACAAGGCAGAAATTTTTGGTCAAAAAAATGGGTGAACCTTTTTTAGGTCAGGAATGCATAATTTATTTTTCCATCTAAATAAATGCTAATAAAGAGGTCATTTTATGAGCATTTCATGAGAATCATCTTACAAGCAGATTTTCAGGAACGAATTACACTTCTTATGTGAGGGAAGAGTGTGCAATGATATCCAGAAAGTTACTCTGTGATCATATTACATTTAATAGTAAAAATCTGTATTAAGAAAGGACTGTTTTAAATTTGCCCATAATATAAAAAAGTGACCATATATTCAGGCATCAGGTTTACTGAACTACATATAACTTTGTTAGTGCCGCTGGTTTGCTGTACAGGAACATAATCATTCAATGGAGCTTTTTGCATTAAACAATTAAAAAATACACATATATATATATATATATATATATATATATATATATATAATCATCCTTGGGGAAAAAAGAAAGTTGCACATATCATTAAAACAAACCCTAATAATGCCTAACACAAATTCAGCCAATCCTTGATTTTCCTGGTTGTCTAGGAAAGGAGGTGTCCAGATATGGTAAAAATGTGGAACATCAAGTGCAATTTGAGCATTTTTTTTACTATGTCACTGCATAATGCACTGTGTACCATAGTAACACTTCTATAACACAATGTAATGTGTAATGAGCTTATAATATGCCCAATAAAATGAAATAAAGTGTGCAATATTAATGGAAACATGCATACATACTGAACAATGAATTATATGGGAGAAACAGTGACTAAGGCTCAGTTGGGATGCCTCTGCCAGGGGACTAGCTGGTGCTTCGCTGCCATCATGAAAGTAGCTGTACAGAGACAGTTGGATGGTACTTTTTTTAGACACAGCATTAAAATTGTTTAAAACATTGTTATATGTAGCAAAAAATTAGAAAATTAGATCAATATTTATATTTCCCCTTCTATTCTTTTCAAAAATACTTCATTGATATTTACGATTTTTTTTTGTCCGAAATATTTTGAACGATACATAGAATCCAGATCCGCTCGATCGAGGATGGACTGTTGGGCTGAGACACAGTTGAAAACCTCTATTTTTGACTTAAATTTACTGTGCTTGAGAATCGGTGGTTTTAATCTCCGATTTGCAGTTCAGTGCAGCTTAAAGCTAGATTTGAATTAAATTCATCCCAACATACAAGTGCTGAACTGAACCCAGCTGATGCAGTTCATGGAGATGCAAATCTATATATTGTGTTTCTGTAATTCTTCATTCACCAACCTGATGCCTACAAATAAGGACAGTTTATATAATAGAAAAACATGCATTACTTACAACAAGCATGACACAACTCAAACAAACCCATATCGATCATTTAATCCTTTTTCTAAGGCCATTTCCATGACAATAATAAAAAAATGTGTATTTAAGACCCCTGTAGTGAACTGTAGAATATATTTTACATTATTTTCACGTATTTTACATTATGATCATACTGAGAAATGCATACCCTATATTTACTTAAATAATATATTAGCATATTAAAAAATGCCCAGATTACAACTGTCATTAGTAAATTCTGAATATATAGGTATATCTCTTTCACTATATTGCTGCTTACTTTACCACAGGTTATTTTCTGGGCCATTTCTGAACACTATTCTGTCATGGTTACGTGAAAAATCGTGAGTTTAAAAAACAAACCAAAAGCTATTAGAAAAGATCAGCAGCTAAACAAACCAAGTGTTGCATCAAAGCAAATCGTTGGCATAAATGAACTCTAAACTGTACAAACTGCAAAAGTGTAAATTGTAAAATTCGGTTTGCTCGGTCAAAGGGAGAGATGCAACGCAGAGTTTTAAACCAGGGAGCCTGCCCTGCTCTGAGCTGGCACCATGACTGGCACAGCACCCATGCGCTCCAGTGTGGCTTGGCTGACAGCATACGAGTGTGTGTGCTGCCCGTGAGTCGGAACCTGCTTTAAACTGATGGACCCATTGCTCCGCACCATGGCGGGAGGGGAGGGAGCCGAGTTGGTGGTGACAACCAGAGTTTTTGGTGGAGAAAGGGTATGGCTGCCGTTGACATAAGCAGGGTGAGTAGAAGGAGTGGGACCAGAGGAAAAGGTCTGTCGTGTGTCTCCGTTATAGCGAGTATAGGAATTGGTCTCATAGTTGGGCTTGGGGTTGTGCCAGTAGCGGCTGTTGTAGGTGTTGGTTGAAGTGAGCGTGTCGTTTTCTGATGACGACGCGTCGGCGTGGAAAGCTTTCACTGAGGAGGACCTCTTTGGCGGGAGGTCGTCTTCCCTGAATGAAAATAAAGACATTTCATCTAAAGTCCTTTAAACTCACTTTAAATTCACTTCTTTCAAAGTTCAGGCCTCATGGTTCAAATGCATTTACTGGAATATGAATCAGCCTCTTAGAGGTTTGCTGGTAAAACAAATTCTTGAATGGTTGTTATGGGACAAAAGAAAGAGCAGAGCTCCAAATCTTATCTATTCATTTAGCAGGTATGAAATCGGAAGACAGTCGTTTCAATAGCAAAACAAATTTCTGCCATAATGAGCTACAGTCTGCAGCCATCATTTCTGAAAATAGTTACAAAGCTGATCTCACAAGTAGGTTTTAGATCCATCAAGAACCCTAAGCTCCTTCCCTGCATTCGGAAAAGTACAGTGAAAAGTACTTATTTGAAAAGTAAGATCTGTGATTTTCTGCCCCCTTTTCCCATTACACCTCACTTCAGCACAGTTCAATTCTTTTATTTTTCCATCTTTAATAATCACTGTCTTCTTATTGTTTCCCTTTAAAAACTGCGCACTGGAAAAAAAAAAACTAACCGTGCTCAGAAAACTGTCTGCATCTAAAGCTCTTTGCTTGTCGGCGAAATTTACCTTGGTTTACTTTGAGTTGTACACCAAAAAAAGCTTCTACTAAATGAATAAATGTAATACATGAGGTAAAACGAGCAGAGTCAAAACAGAATAATAACTATTTTCACACCGAAAACACAGCTAGTACTGTTTTGCAGTTTTACTGAATTCATACATTATTTGTTATTCGTCTGATGTGGACTTCAAAAAGAACAGTCTATGGAGCTGATGAGAAAAGGTTTAAAAGCAAAACACCCACCTGATCTCATTGGGTATCTCATCGTCTTCATATTTGTTTTTGTTCTTCCAATAGAATAGTGTGACCACCACAAGAAGAGAAGAAATGATGACCACCAGCACACCTGTGGCAATTGTACCTGCAATAAGGCCAACACTCTGGGGCTGGGCTACAAGAGAGCAGAAGGAGAAAAGCTGAGGAAAGCACTTTATAGAACTTAATCATCAAAATAAATAACTTTAGAGTACATATTACATTTTCACTTTTTCAGTCTTTTTTAACTTTAATGTCTTTTATTAAGATGAGAGCCTTCATAGCAAAAATTTGGTTAGGTGTGTGTGTGGCCATGTGTGTATATAAATAAACATATAAAATTTAATGAAGAGGAGATGCTTAACCTAAACTAGTGCAAAATTATTTTCAGGGACTCGGGCAGACTGGTGATAATGTGGACTTGAGGGCAGGAGTTTATTTACAGTTGAGGTGGTGCAGGAAGTGAAGAAGGGCTATGAAGACCAATGGACTTTAATGGGATGAACAAATAATGACTGAAAGACTCAGAGAGCAGGATGGTACAAAAGAATGGAGATGAGTAGGCTGAGAACTTGGAAGACGGAGGACCCTCAAGGACCAGGTAGGCTGAGGACGGGAGCAGATGCAGAGCAGACAGAACAGAGCAAACTCAAGTCAGGCAGAGATGCACTCTAGCAGTGCTCGAGATTCCAGAAAGCTCAGTGTCAAACAACTTCTATTTAAAACCAGTCCTAATGCCACAATTGTTTCTGCGAGGTTTCAAAATGAACTGTATGATTCAGTGACCCCCCCCCCCCAGGTCAAGTGGAGAATCATTCACAAGAGTTGTTAAAATGACACTATATCCATGGCCCTGTATGTTTTAATAATATCGTATGTTGCATAATGCAAGTTTTGCTCTGATTCAGTGGACAGAATTCACACTGAATGTGGCCACTCGCTTACAACATTCATTTCCAAATGCTTCAACACACTCTTTCGTAACATCAAGGTTTGTAAATAAACATTCAAAAGCCGGTGTGATTGCTCAGCCCACAGCCCCTTTTTATCCATCTTTCTTGCTTTATTACAGACCAGTTAAAATGCATTATATCACCGAATAAGCTGGACCTGCAATGACAGATAAAATAATAGGAAGAGGGGTTGCACTTTCCCATTATGGTCTGCCTAAAAATCCTGGGCCAGCGCTGCATGAATATGGGATTATAATAGAGTTAATTCTATATGCATGTATTTTCTTTAATCTTATTCTCAGTTCTGCAAACTTCTCAGTTCTGCAAAGCATTATATTTTTCCTCTCAGGTACAAAGGGTATTTTCTTTAAGAGATTAATAAACTGCAGAAAAATGAAGAAGAAACTTAACTTTCAGCTGGACAGCTCAGATGATTTTTTTTTCCATGTCATCATTTTACATACACTGCGCATAAACTCAACAAATAATCCCTACAAACTGCCCTGGCTCTTGTGCCAGCTTGTGTTTCTCCGTTTGATGCTGCTTATCAGTATAACATTACTTGTGTACATGGGGCAGCAGATGGCCTAATGTAAACACAGCTTTCATAAGTGGCGGGCAGGACCCCCCTACACACCCCCGGTCCCTGGCCGGACTCCCAGTTGCAGCTGGTGTGGGCTTCTTTCAAGGAAATAAATAACAGGTGCAGATAATTGAGACATTTAAAAGAAAGTTTTCTCTTGGGATGTGGGTTGAAGAACAGACACTGAGAAGTTTGGAATAGATGGTTGGATGTTTTATCCCAGCAGATTAACACACAATAACTAAGTTTTACCAGTACCTTCTGTGTCAAAACAGTCCATAAGCAAATTGTCACTATAACGGCTCTTGAAAATTCGAACCTATATATTGGGATCCGGATGGAAACTTTTATGATAACAAATTTTTATTTGGAGCTTATCTATAGTTTAAAAAAGTAAATTGAAATGCAAATCCCAAAGAAATACCATAAAATTTACTATAATTTAAAAATAATACTGCGTCTATTGTAACAAACTACATTTATGTATCCAAAGCAAAAGTGTTCGAAACAGGAGCTCGCATGTCTTATCAACTGTTTCAGCTAGTTTCACTTTGTCTGAACGTGCTGTGTGACCGCATCCATTGCGCATTTCTTTTTTGAAAATAAACCGGTTTATTTAAATGCTGTGTTATTGCATCAAATAAAGAGGTGAACAAGGAGGGTTACTGTGACACACGTCTTTATTCCCTTTATTCAACATCTCATAACACCGAACCCTGGCGTGCGCCTCTCATCCCCTGTGTGTGACGCAGTGGCTGACATGTGAAATGTGCTGCACTGTACACACTGCGATATAAACATTCACGTTAATGACAACATTAAGTCTTTTCTAAAGCGGTAACTGGTGTTTACAGCGTTTATCCTGCTGAAGTCGTGGGTTCATAGTTATATAGGTGGTTTCCGATGGGCTCGGAGCACATTATTCATTTATTTCCCCATCGAAAATAGCAAGAAACAGGCACTCAGTATCAGCATCCAAATGTTTTCAGGGACAAATTAGATTCAGATATTGAGGAATTACTGTATTTGGATGCTTTATGTTGGCTATGTTTATGCTGTGTGCTTTTTGTTCATTAAGAAGAGGCATTTGAGCTTCATGACTGGTTTACAGCAAATTAACAATTATGTGGAAAATAAATAAACTGAAGTCCAAATTCACCCACCGCTGGTGTCAACCTGTGAACCCAACAGGCGCTGAAGTGTTACACACGCCTTACTCTGCGTTGTCTCATACTTACGTGCTACAACCTGCAGGTTGAGCAGGCATGTGCTCTTTCCGATGGCATTGGAGGCAGTGCACTGGTATAAGCCGGAGTTACTCAAACTAATGTTCCGCAGGGTAACTGTACCCTGCATCTGATCTGGGGAAAAAGAAAGTTGGTCCGGGTTAAAAAATAAGCAAAAAAGCAAGACGACACTTTAAACATCAAATTTGCTACAGTTATTAGTGTTTTCTCATGAGGTAATTGGTGTCTACAGTGTTTATCATGTTGAAGTCATGGTTTGNAACTAATGTTCCGCAGGGTAACTGTACCCTGCATCTGATCTGGGGAAAAAGAAAGTTGGTCCGGGTTAAAAAATAAACACTTTAAACATCAAATTTGCTACAGTTATTAGTGTTTTCTCATGAGGTAATTGGTGTCTACAGTGTTTATCATGTTGAAGTCATGGTTTAATAGTTATTTAGGGGTTTTCTGCTGTGCTGGGAGCACATTTTTCATTTATTCATTTTCGTATTTAAATTATAGGATGTAGACAATCGGTATCTTACAAATTTGGTATCTGAAGTGTTTTCCGGGGCAAATTATATTCACATACCAAGGAATTACTGTATATCTTCAAGAAGTGTAAGAAAAAAGGCAGCAGAGCAGCATTTTAGTGGCTATGAAGTCTCTCAAAAATGAATGAACAGAGAGCAAAAACTGATCTGAGAAGCTCAAGTAACCAACAGTAATGTTAAAGGAGATTCCTAACTTTAAGACAGTAAACTGCCATTTCTTACTTACTGCAACCATTTCATGTGTTCACAAGTTTAAACTATGGGATACAATGGTGAGACAGCAGCTACTTCTAATGAGAAAGAAAGACAGATTTTGGAAAAAGCCAAGTTCTGTCTTCAAAAACTATACAAGAAAATGACAAAGTGTCATGAAACCAAGCTAGAACTTTTTGGGCTTAATTCCAAGCAAGGTGAAGGATAACAAGGAACAGCTCAAAATATCAACATATATTAGCAGAAAACCTGTAACCCTCTGCCAGAAACCTGAAGATGAAGATGAATTTTTCTTTTGACAGCAACTTAAAGCCAACTCAGTGAAGGAATGGAATTCACCAGTGTCATGGAATTGGTTAGTATGGATCTCAGTCTTACAGAAATTCTGCGGAATGAACTAAAGAGGGTCCTGCAAAGGAGGTTCATTTGACTGAGCTTGAAATCTCCTGCAAAGAAGAATATGGTAAAATTGCCAACTTGACATGAGATAAACTGATAAAAAACAGACTTGCAGTTAAAATCAAAGCAAAGGGAGCTTCCACTAAGTGTTGGTTAAAAAGCGCAGACGTGTCCAAACCATAAAACTTTTTATACTCTCAATTAAGATTGTTTATTTTTAGTCAAGTTGTTTTTATTTAAATTACTGTTGGTTGCAAAATGTCATTCAAGATGAAATGAAGTCTGGGATAATGTGCCTTGAGTTCAGCAATTGCATCAAGAAAAACTGAAATTTCAAGTTTTTAGACTTATACTAATGTCCACTTTTTACTTTCAAATGTGATGGATGTGTCTTGTTTTCCGTGCAGTCACAGCACCAACAATGGCCGGTAAAACATTTCCGGAAGGATAGCAGAAAATCATGTCCACCTTTGCCACATGTTGACCTTTTACACATCTATGAAAGCTGTCCTGTTGTATAAAGATTCAAATACAGCTCTATTGCATGAGCACTAACTCCACAAGTGCAGCAGTATGGACATCGGATCCAGATTGGAGAAAAACTGGAAAGGCCACAAAAGCCATGATACACGCCCATAAACGTACACCCGGAGAAGGACACGACCTAGTCATGATGGAGCAGTACAGTCAAGGTTGGCCATAGGAAACCCACCACCAGGTACATCATTCACTAGTAAACATAGCGTTAAAGATCCAGTTTTATACCTTGCATGGCAGTGCTGGGCAGCTTGGGCACAGACTCAAGCTTCTCCCAGGTGTAGGTCGGAGTGGGGATCCCCTCTTCGGAGCCACACAGCAACATGATGTCACTGCCCACATCCAAGCTGCCCTGGATGCGGCAGGAGGGGATGGAGGGAGGCACTGGATCAGAGTAAGAAGTTGAATATTAGAAGAGGCTTTTCTCTTTAGTTCATTCACAGTCTTGTAAACCACATTCTGAAACCCCTGAAAAGTTGTCAGCATTGCCTGGATCAAAAATTATACATGCACATATTTTCCCAATCATTATTTATACTGTGAATTCATGTGCTCCGACACCATTTTCAAAATAAGTGTTTTTTAAAGGAAATTAAAAGCTGAAATGTGTTGCTTGCATAAGTATCGAACACCCCTGAGCCCTGGGAAGTCAAACTTCAGATGAAAAAACTTCTCCTTTAAGTATTTATTCCAGTTCTAGTACCTAAAGTGGTGTGGTACTAGTAGCTGTATAAACAGGCAAGACTATAAGTCAATTTTGATACAACACAGACTCTATTAATAACATATAGTGTCTTGCAAAAGTATTTAGTCCCTTGACAAAATCACATTTTACTGGATAAAATTATGCTTCAGTATTTCTTGTCACGTGATATTTTTATTCAGTAAAATAATACCACTGAAATGAATATTTTTAAGTCTACATGAATTTTGCATCACATGAATTCTGTATTTTTTAAGAAGAAAAAACAGATCTATGCCATTTATAATAAGTATGACAAAGCATTTTATAGTGGTGAACTTTTAGGTGCACAGATAGACCTCAATGAGCCTCCCAGTAAGTTGATATATGCAGGTGGTCAATGACAGTTGATCACAATAAATGATGACTTCAAGAATGATTTTGAGATAAAATTTGTATCTGTGAGATCCTCCAGTCAGGTAATGAACTCTGAAGCAGAGAAATCATGAAGTCCAAGGAGTTGTGAAGTAGGTCAGAGATCAAGGTTTCAGAAAGCACGGATAGGGAGGAGGGTACAAAAATATCAAAGGTCTGAACATCCCTGCGAGCCCAGTCTACTCTATCATGAAAACATGGGAGAAAAGTCATATAATCCAGACACTGGTTGCATCAAGCCATCTCTCCAATTGAGCACTCGGGCAAGAAGGGGAACTGGGAAGAGATGCCACTCTGAGGCAACGTCACGTTTGAAAGTTACTGAGTTCAGTGGCTGCAGTGGGAGAGAATGTGCAGCAGGGGCCTACTTCCAGAACTCTGCATCAGTGCAGCCTGTATGGCAGGGTGGCAAGAAGGAAGCCACTGCTTATAAACAATCACATCAAAGCTCACCTACACACCACCTGAGTGATCTGGCAAAAAGTTGCAGAAGAATGGGGTGAAATGAACCAAAAAGCCAACTTTTGAATTTCCTACAAAGCATCATTAGCACATCGGGCAGGTAGCACCATCCCTGCAGTGAAACACGGAGGTGGCAGCATCATGCCGTGTGGTTACTTTTCATCAGCAGGGACCAGAAAGCTTGTAAAATAGAAGGAATAATGGACAATGCAGGTGAATACCCATCAAAGTCTACTAAAAACTTAAAATTGTGCTGATATTTCATCTTCCAACAGGATAATGATTGCAAACACAATTCCAAAGCTTCCTTGGAGTGGCTTCAGGAGAAGAAAGTTAGTGTGTTATAGTGGCCCAGTCAAAGTTCTGATCTGAATCCAACTGACAGTCTTCATCAAGATTTGAAAACTGCTGTCCACAAGAGATCTCCAAGGAACTTGAGAAAACTTGACCATACTTGTCAACAACTGAATTTCATCTCCCTTGAAATGAAAACAAATGATATTTTCTGATGACCATTAAAATATTGTAGCTCTGCAGTTACTCTGTGCCAAGCATACATACTAAAAAAAAATCTTTTCCATTGCGTCATCTTCTGAATATGTCAAGATGGCACAACAGTAGATTGTTAAAAAAAGATTTAAAAAGTTAGCTGACATAATGTCAGGTTAGTAGAAACCTGTCTACTATATATGCCCTCTAGTCTGCGCAAAAAGTAGCTTCATTAAGAACATCGGAAAACAGACGCTCATTTAAACTTTGTGAATTTGTACCATTCAACCCATTATAAGGACACCAAACTCCAGATAAGAAAGAGCACCAAATCTTGGGTGAATCACTCAGATCAGGATGAGTCCCAGCAGATTAACACACAAAAAGCTTTCAGTTTTGGTGTTTATTTTGGTTTCATCCTGGAGCGGAGAAGATAGAGAAAAAGAAACTTGTAACCCTAAGCTATGATTTAGCTGCACGATATTGCGTACTTATTTTCTGACGCGTTACCTTCGCTCCGTCCATTAATAAACTGTTCTCGTGATGCACCCTATTGTAATTCTGCTTACAAACGTCACGTTCCATTTAATTTATACCTATTAAAAATATCCATTTTTACATCAAAAACAATCAGGCTGTATGGTGCTTCTGTGTCCTTGTTCTCTAGTGGAATATCCATGAAGCGAGAAAGTTACAGCAACAGTCTGGCCTTGAAGCTTGGGAATATTTGCTGCGAAGGGAATTCTTTATAACTGTACCCCAGTGTTGTTCATATCTGACTGGATTTGGGCTTTAAAGTTCTTACAGGATCACAATGTTCACCATTCATAGGCAGTTTGAAGAAAAATGAACACACAAAGATATAGGTGTAGAACCAAAGGAATGTAAGAAATAAGCATGAATCCAATGGTGATTAAAATTTGTCTGTTATTCTCTTTTTCCCATGTTACTATGTTCAAGATCCTTGAATGGTTAACGTCACAATTTTTTTTTTCTGGGTTTCATGGGCGATAAACAAGTGTTTTCTACAAGTGTTGCGGCACCAGATCACCCACCCAGCACAGTGAGGCCGATCACTCCGATGTTGCGGCCTCCTCGGTCAGGGAGGTTGTTCACCAGGCACTGGTATGTCCCCGTGTCGGAGAGCTGGGTGTTGTTGATGAAGATAGAGGCACTTGTGCTGGGCATGGTGCCCACGAAACCCACTCGCCCATTCAGGTGGGTGGCTAAACTGAACACCTGGCCACCTTGGTAAATGATCACCTGCAAAAACAAAAAGGGAGTCATAATAATAAATCCCATCGCCTGCTGCGTTGGATTACAGGTTAGCAAGAATACATTTCAATAAATAATCGCAAAAATATCAGTCAAATTGTACATTTAAGACGGTTTACAAAAAATTTGACAAAAAGGGGTGGCATTTTTGCTCTGGAATCTGGAGCTTTGTAATACTTCGTGTAGAAGATAGGGTCTGATGGTTGTTCATGCAGAAAACAGTTGTAGAAACAAACGTAGGAACGTGTGCTGAAGTCAGCCAGAGTCAGGTGGGAAATATTGTTTTTTTCTCTCAATTTAGGTGCAAAGTCTACGTAAAGACGTACTGTTTTTCAGCAGTTTCATCTTTTTTGTCCTTCTCACTGGCTGCCACATGAGGGGGTCATTGCATTACAGTCGTAGATGAGAGATTTACCACAAACTTATTCAGCTGATCCTTTTATAGCTGTTTATGGTTAACAATGTCAGGTTTGTTTACTAAGCTACTCACAAATATCCACCCATTGACACAGCCGGGCATCTTTTACTGGAGCAATTCAAGGTTAATTCTTTAATCTCAGTACAAACTGATGGCTATAACAGCTATGGTTCTGCTCCTCACATTTAATATTTATTCCATTAAGATCATATCGCCATGAATTATAATTTGTCAGCTGCGAAGCCGAGGCACAGAAAATAAGTTCAAATTCAGGAATCCTTACATCTTTTTTTGAAGAAACGAAGGTTAAGGGCACAAATGATTCATTCGGAGATGCTGAAACAATGCAGGTAAAAATTTTAATAGCAAAGTTTTATTGCTATTAAAAAAATAAAAGGATAAATGGTGCTTTAAAAAGGCAAATGAGGAAATAAATCAGAAGTTTTTAGTGTAGGAAATATAAATATTTCTCATTTACCAGTCTGTCATTCCAGCTTATACTCTTCTGATGAGAAAAACACAACTAATAAGATTGTGTTGGACACCATGGGGTGTTTTGAATTCTTTTAAATTTTTGTCTTGTTATGCAAAGACAGAAACAGTCAGACTTCTACCACCCACAGAAGCAGATGGATTTTTTTTTTTTAAGAAGCCACTTTCAGAAGAAATTTGCAATATATTTCAAAAATGCAAAAACCCCACTAATGGTTACTTCAGTTTATGGCACCATTTAACCTATTTAAATGATCATTTTATAATTTCTTGCAAGCATTGCATACCTTTTCCTCTTAAGAACAGATGAATGAGCTCTCCATCAACTATGGTTTTTACATCGTGTCACATCGTGTTCTGTCATTCACCAGATTTCAAGAATATAAAACTATGTAACAGTAGTGGGCTACACACTAGGAGAGCGATCGTGACCAAGTCCTGTACCACACCGTGGCCGGGGACGATGGAGAAATAACAGGGAGGTCCTCTGGTGATGTCACTCATGAGGATAAAGAGTCTCTTCTGAACATTCCACTGTTGAACCTTCACCTTGAAGAAGTGCAAATGGCTACATGGTGCTGAATATTCTGGGATGAGGTGCTTGACATCTTTGGCCAGGTATTTCAGCCTCGCATCTCAAGCAAAGCGTTTTGGTCTCAGGAGACAGGTAAAGTCCGCAGAATAAAGGCCAGACAAGAGACTTGACCAAGACTCCGTCTTGTCCACCACCAACATTTTGAGCAGCAGTAAACAGAAGCGACTTAAACCATTTACTACGCTTACCATGTGAATGGCTACTACACACCTGTGGATGAGGAATGAAAATAAAGTCCACACTGCATAAGTTAAATATGACAGAGGTTGTATTTACTCTGTTCAACATGCACACACACACACACACACACACACACACACACACACACACACACACACACAAACAAAAATTATTAACACTATTATATAACTAGGGATCTTTAAATACTAATGTACAAAGTGAATTAGTGAACTGAAGTTAGTCATGAAGTAGAATTAAACCTCACAGGGACAAAGGCCTCGGCGACAAACTTTAAAGTTACGTCAACAGCTGCAACATTAATGTTCATTCTTACTCCGCTTTCAGCAATTTGAATCAATTTAAAACCTTAAGCAAGTTGCACTGAATCTGTCTGGGCTGCAAGCTGTCTTGCAGCCGTGAGTAACCTCCTCTTATCATCTTTAGCCCTCTAAGCTCATTTAACCCGGATGTTGTCGCCCCACCCTGACCTATAATGTAAACATGTTGGTGCTGGAACATTCATAGTCTGTCTTACTGCCAGTACTTTTCCATTCATAAAACTGTCGCTCTACCCAGCCCTGTATGTCTATTTAAGGTGACCCCTTCATTGGTTCAGGGAGATCGTGGGATTCGCTCTCTTTTCAATTTTCTTCGACAGCAGTACCGATATTATGAAAACTATTCACTCGTGAAAAGATCACCTCTGCAAGAACTCGGTGGCCACAATTTACCATCAGTACCATGGTTTAGTGATCATTGGGGTCACTAATGTAATCTACAGTCAGGCGGAAAGTGGCACTGAGTCAAAGCTGATTTGTGTGGTTTTCGAGGAAGGGGAAGATAGTTCACCGTTACTTTGTCCTACCCGCATCTTTGGATTGAGGGATCGAGGGAGGAAACATGTGAGCATGAAGAGAACATGCTGACTTGATACAGACAGAGCTTAATTCAAGCCCAAGTCCAAACCTACGCTGTACCACAATGTTGTCACGTTTGTTTTAGGTTGATCTAGTGTTCAATAATTCACAGTAGAAATAAGGTTTACTTCAGTCACACTATTCAGTGCAGAGAGAAAAGATAAACCACCCCCTGTGGTCAGGCGCTGTGATGCACCACTGTTACCCACTGCAACACTGGGCCACTAATCCATAAAAATAACCTCCAATTTCCATGTGGTTTTGTATGTTGTAAATGCCTGTTTTCAGATCCGTTTTCACTGATTTTGGAAAAATTAAATTGTGGCAGTTAAAACCACACACAGACCACAATAACCTAAATGAGCGCAAAGCGGAATCACAACAGGTCAGAACAGAGCAGTCTTTCATAAATGTGGTAAGATGTGATGTGTTTAGCAGTAATGGCAGTAAAATAAAGTAAAATGCTTCCCAAAACCTAAATACGTAGTCATAACCTACTATACAGAGAAGGTTGTCATAAAAAACATGTTCATTCACCCACCATCAGTAACTACTTGCAGATCCTGAGATTTAATCATCAGTTCCCCTGAAACACAGATTTGTACTGTGCAAATACAGACTGTCCTCCACTTAAGACACACAGCCTACGACAGACTTGCACTTATTTATCATTAGTCAGTAATACAAAAAAACAGCAATACTAATTTAAAAAATAAAAATGGATGAAAACATAAAACAACGATTTTCAGAATTCTGGTAAGTGAATTAGCATCTTATAGCTAATTAAACATGCATATTTAAACTTCTTGTAATGCACATTACATAGTAAGATAGTAATGGTAGCATCACAGCGTAATCTCCTGAAAGTTGTACAAAAAAAAAACGGTTCTACATCACAACTGTATGCTTATAGCTTATATTGTAGATAAAAAAATGATTTGTTAATGTTATGAAAATGCATTGAAACATTGCATGTGTGTACCTGCAGTGTATGAATGAGTGACATCACAGTGACTGCATAAGGTGAACGCCATACGAGACTGTGTGCCCTACCCGCTCACAGCCATCAGCCGTTTTCCAGTTTCACTTAAAAGGAAAGTAGAGTAAAAAAAGCCATGTTTACATTTACAAGCAATTTTTTAATGAAACGTTTTCTACAGTTAGCGACTCTTGACTGATGAGTTTTTACAAGTTTCTATGATGTTTGATCAAATGTGAGGCAAGACTTATGTCTTATGTAGCAAAATAATGTGTTTGTCATTTCTGATAAGCTGTTGAGAGGTTGTTGAATTTTTATGTTCCCACCCTCACTTTCATTACCTTGGATGAGCATATTAATATAAAAACATAATGATATGGGACAATAATAAAGTAGCAGACCAGTGTTGTTACTTCATTCATAAGCACCACAACCCTTATCGAGAACCCAAGAATAACAAACATGGGTGCTTTGTGACAGTGTAGCTAGATGGGGTTTTCATGCAGTAGATGGGTGTGGCCTCTGTTAGATGTTACAGTCAAATACTGGTCCTTGAAAATGAAGTTATTAAGGTTAGTTGGATTTCCATCGTACATTTGGCTAGTCATAAATCAGATACAGCGCAAGTCAAGGACTACCTGTATTTTTATTAGTCTAATGTTTCATCAAAAATAAGAAAATGTCCCAGGTAGAAACAGGTGCAAACCCCACCACCGACATGGTTCTTAGTGAGTTTAAATGCGGCTTTATCATCATTGCCAGTTTCACTGGTTCCAGCATTTTAAAACAGCTGACCTTATGGGACTTTTGCACAGCTCTTTTTGCCGTCCTTTTCGAGATCCTATTCGACGACTGTCCCTAATATATTTGTTTGTTTTTTCTTGACAGAACGTTTGGTTCTACCACACACTGCTTGTTCAAAAATCCCTGCTCATAGGTATAAAACTCTCCTTTTTTGTCCAGTTAGGATAAGGGACTCATATTGACTCAAAGTTCATAATTAATCCAAGGCAGAAATGCACCTCAGACAGACCAACTCAGACCAGCATCACTGCAATATTTGACTCCATCCACTGCCCTGCATGAAGTGCATTTATTGCAGTCATGCAACCAAAGATGTGCTGTAGGCTGTGCTCCAGGGTCCCATTTTGCAATGGTCCGTATAGCAGCACTGGGACTGCAAACCTTAGATGCTCGCTTTTGTTAACCGCTGATCATTATAGGGTTTTAGTGGTCCAAAGCTTATCACCGTATCGCTGGACACCAGCCTAGGAGGGGGTTACGCCCTGGATGGGATGCCAGTCCATTGCAGGGCAGAGAAAGGAGAACGTTTTCACTCACGTGCTACAGGCAACTTAGCGTGGCCAAAAAACCTCAAACACATGTACTCTATTTGGAATTAATACACTCAGTTTAATAACTAATATCTAAATGCACTGCGCTGCGATACACTGACCAGAAATACGTCACTAATCTGCCGGGCACTAGGAGATTTTGACGGCACGATCACTGTCTCGTGAAATACGAGTTGACCTTTTTTTCCTGGCAATGAGACCCAACGGAGGGGAAAAGACAAGCGTGGCTTTTTTATAACATTCTTTTGCTGATGCATGTTAAATGTAAGTCAAATTTTTGTCAAAAACAAAAATATCATAGCAGAAAGTAGGCAGAATTCAGTCATCCTTCACAATATGTTAAAATAAATAAAAGTTGTTGCGTAACAATAATATAATGCAGCTTCTATCCACCTTAGCAGCAGAGAGACAGCAGGGTTCATTTATGCTGCAGATGGGAGAGAAGGTTTCACTGACAGAATACGTGGAAAACGTTGATACGATGTACAGTACTGTGCAAAAGTCTTAGGCGCCTGTGGGAACAATGCGACAAAGTGAGGATGGTTCCAAAAACAATGCCATGAATACCTGGCTTTTTTATAACATTCTTCTGCTGATGCATGTTAAATGTAAGTCAAAGTTCTGCCAAAAAAAAAATCATAGCAGAAAGTAGGCAGAATTCAGTCATCCTTCGCAATATGTTAAAATAAATAAAAATCCATAAAAATAAAAATGTGTATCTGCCTTTTGAATGCAATAGTAAACATTTGGTTGGCCTGCATCTACAGCAGGATTAGAGGTAGCTTTAGACTAAAAGTGCATTAACAACTAAGATAATTAAAAATAGTCCAAAATAGCCAAATCCATCTTAGAAAGCAGACAACACATGTAATGATTATAAAATATTTCTAGCATAGCAAATGAGCCAAAATGTTTTCACCATCAGCTATCCAGAAATTTCGGTAGTGTGACGTTTGGTTCCCACGTGGTGGAATACAGTCATCCTTCGATTTACTCTCACAATGCAATTTCACTGGAACGAGATTTCATTTTTAATACCACTTCTCAACTTATACGCTGATCTGCTGGATGCAACACGAGCCAAGCAAAATAAAAATGAAAAAAAAATAACAATAATGAAATTCCGTACACCCTTTGCGTACGTGGTGATCAATCTCAGAGGGAGCGATAACTTTTCGGAATTAAAACGCTGTTGAAGTTCATGAATTTTTATCTATTATTGCAAGAGACTGAGATTTATCGTTTTGCATAAAACACTGTGAAATGTTTAGCAGTTAAATATGTGGTTCAGTCAATGAGTTCTAAGCCTGGCCGCCACGTGACTCTGCTGTGGTGGTGAGACGCTGTTGGCCAGTCTCGCAACTTATCGACTGCAGAACATATTTAAATGCACACAAAAGTGTGAACATTTCACAGTAATCAAAATTAAATTATATTACGTCTATGGCAATGAAGGTCTACGGTGTTTTCCCTGTCCATCTTTAACATGCATGGATGTCTGCATCCATTTCAGTAAGAGATATGGGATTAAGCTCCTATTTCTGCTCTCCATGACTAAATTTGCTGTCCAGCACGGTTTTACCTTAAATTTCACTAAAAACTGTGTTCTACAGTTACTCAAATGGTGAGGCCTTCTTTCTTGAGCTGCTTTCCATCTGTGCAATAAACCAAATGAATATTGAATGTAACTTATTTTTAAACAATCTATTATCATCTATATTTTATTAAAAAAATCAATTTGGAATATATGATGGACCAGAGGAAAAAATATCATTTAAGTGAAAACCTCACAGCCCTTCACTTATTGAGATGTTAAGGACTATAAATGTTAGCTGAGAACAAGTGGCTGTCATCATTTTTGTTTATGTGTGGGAGCACCATTTGTCACCTGCTTCCCAGCATTTTTGTGTGGTATGTGGCTGGGGCTCTTCTTAGCAAACTTCACAGTGCATAACAACAATATAATGCAGCTTCTACCCACCTTAGCAGCAGAGAGACAGCAGGGTTCATTTATGCTGCAGATGGGAGAGAAGGTTTCACTGACAGAATACGTGGAAAACGTTGATACGATGTACAGTACTGTGCAAAATACTTAGGCGCCTATGGGAACAATGCTATAAAATGAGGATGGTTCCAAAAATAATGCCATGAATACTTATTAATCAATAGACCTTCTAAAAAGTGCAGTAGACAAAAAAAACCTCAGTCAGATCAATATTTGGTGGGACCACCCTTTGCCTTTAAAACAGCATCAATTCTCTTATGCAAACTTGCATATAGTTTAAGGTAGAGGTTGGTAGGTTCTTCCAAACATTTTGAGGAACTGGCCACAATTCTTCTGCAGACTTTGACTGTTTCTGCATGTCCTCCCAGACTGTCTTGATCATGTTGAGATCAGGGCTCTGTGGGGACCATACCATCTGTTGCAGGATTCCTTCTTTTTGCTCAAGATAGTTGTGTATGACTGAGATTGGGTGTTTGAGGTCATTCTCAGGCTGCAGAATGAATTTGGGACCAATCGGAAACCTCCCTGATGGTAGATAAGAATCTACCTGTACTTCTCAACAGACATTCAACTTGCATGCCTAACACTTTTGCACAGGACTGTGACAACAGCTAAACATACGACATGGTTAATGAAACACAAGGACATTAAGAAGGAAAAATTCCAAACATCTATCATCGTATTGAGTGCACCAATGTAAACTTGAACCTCAGCTTGCGAATGCAATTCAAACCAGAAATTGGTCAGTAGTTTGGAACTCTTCTCAAGTCCACCCACTACATCACAACCACTAAGGTTTTGATGATACGGCTTAATCCCTTTAATGGGAAGGACGTGAGGACAAAAATATTAAAAAGTGCTGCACTCAAAATGCAGACTGTGTGTCCCATCTGGTCATGAGAAAGATGTCAAAGTCTCTCATAAAAACGTGAACATCAGTGTCTAGTAAATCCACATTTGCAGTGAAAAACCATAAAAATAGAAATGTACCTATATATTTTTTTTCGCTGCATGTTATATAACAATAATAAATTATATGTAGTTCCATTATTTCTCCACCTCCAGTTTCTATTGCAAGTTTGTTTTGCCGTCCCTTGTGGGGCAAGTGTACCGACATAATAGCTAAGCCAGAAATCCATTGCAAGAAAAACACAACTGTTGATGTTGGCTAAAGATCATTTTCAAAAACAGCATATCTACGTACAAATAGGCTGTGATAGCACAGAACTTGACCTCTGCAGGGACGTTTGCACTACAGCAGCGGAACACATAAGATACATAAGACATTCATAACAGACAAACGTAGCAGTAAATAAATAACAAAAAGAAGAAACAGAATAAATAAACAAACAAACAAATAAATAACCAATAAACAAAAATTAGGAATAACAGAAGTCAAGACAATTTTTTATAGGTGTTTGCGTGTCATTATGGAGGTAGCTGGCTACTGGTAAAAAGGACCCTCAGGCATGCTTCTTAGTGCATCTAAGCTGAATAACCTGGTAGCTGAAGCTATTCCCATGAGCTATTGCTCATGGGAATCGCTTCATTTAGAGGATGTGAGCCATTGTCCATGATGGGCTGTAGCTTCTTCCTTATCCTGGCCTTTGCCACAGCCTCCACTGACTCTCGAGTCTGACCCATGACAGAACCTCCTTTCATTACAAGTTTGTTGAGTAATATTGAGTCTGTGTCTCTCACCAAAATTGGTTTCCACCCAGTACACCACGTCTTTAAATATTACACATAATGGTCTGGTAGAACATGAGGAGGATGGTGTCACACGTGATAAAGGACCTTCACCTTCAAAGAAAATACAACCTCCTCTGTCTTTTCATATACAGAGCACCCATTTTGTGAAACCAGCCCAGTTTGTTGTTGACATGGACCCCCATGTACTTGTAGGAGTGAACCACCTCCACATCTGCACCTTTGATAGTAACAGAGTGCAAAGAGTCCTTGTCATGGCAAAGATCAACCATCAGCTCTTTCATTTTGTTGATATTGAGCACGAGGTGGTGGTTTGACTTGTACCATGAAACAAAGTCCTCCAAAGCCTATACTCCACCTCATCACCCTTCTCTGTACACCCCACTGCTGCAGAGCCATGACACCGCTCAGACATGTAGAGGGTGAACAGGCTTGGAGATGGTTCCCTTATCATCACAAGGCAAATAATAGTGTTTTTAAATCCTAGTAAGATGCTCGATGTAAGGTAGTATTTTTTAAACAAGTAACCAAAATATTCAGAACATAGATTCCAGTAGGTTCCACCAGGAGTTGCATACAGTATAACTGTATAACAAATAAAGCAAGAAACTAAGAAATTATATCCTGCACAATTTGTCTGTACCAATGAATACATGACGTGATTCTTTTTCCCCTCTTCTATTCTGAGCCCCAGATTTTTTTGTAGACTTTCAATGCACCACTTAAAGATCGTACGCGGAGGACAGGTTATGAAACTGGAACTGGATCAACATCGGCTTCTGCAGCTCTGCTCATGTGCATTTTACGCATATTTTCCTTGAAATATACAAAGCTGAGCTGAAATAGGTTGAAAAAGGCATTGGTTAATTGAATAAGTATGGCAAAGACTGTAGGCACATCTGCAATTTGTCATGAAGTCTTCCCGTCTAAAATTAACGTGACAATATTTACGAATGTGTGTGTGGTGTGTCGCTCCTGCGCCCCAGACTGCCCTGGGTAGCATGTATTCAGCATCTGTGCTCCTGTGAGAGCAGATTGCCCAATGAATGTGGTGGAATAATTCCATCCTGCGAGAACTACAACAGACACAAAGATTCTGAACCCCAGCAGGCGATGTCAAAAGAATGCCCAAACAACCATGAAGGGGCTTAAGTCAGCCACTGACCCCCTCATCTGCTTTACACCTTCATGTATGTGTGCGAACAGCAGCTGTGTTATGGAATGTCATGGAATTATGGTAATTAGTGCAGAAGATTCTGTTTTGTTAAAAGTGGGAGAGGCAGGTGACAGATTGGGGTCTAGAAGCTACAGATGGAAATAAATTAAACAGCATCAAAGCTCCTGGAAAAACCTGCGTTCTGGACCTGAGGTCAGACCAGCCAAGGCTTTCTTTGGCCAGAACTATGACCAACGTCAGGCTCTCACCGAAGGCTTTGATAGACTGCTACATCGCCACCCCTTTTATTGACTAGAGGGGACACTTTATGGATGGTGACAGATTTCGGGGCTTTGGTAAGACACGTATGAAGACTGACACGAGTTAGGTGTACTTTACCTGCTCTGGCTGGTTGGCGTTAGACAGTGGTGTAACCATCCAAATGATGTTAAGGTTGGTTAGGGCTGCGCTAGTAGTGAAGGTGCAGGACAAAAAGGCTGTTTGTCCTCGTGCCACCTGGACATTGCTCTGATTTATGGTTACTTCCAGTGTCCTAACACAGCCTGTTGAGAAAACAGAACAAAAGAGTGACTTTATAGCCCATAATGTGATGTCTCTGTGGATTCAGTGACAGTAGTTTTTCACACTCTTGATACAAGCAGTAAGCACCATGTATGTTGCATTATAACTAGCAAGAAGTGTGGGGGGGGGGTCACAGATCAAAAGACAGTACAACTTTTTAATTTTATTTAATATGAACAACTAACAGAGGTAAGAGCTTTTCTTCTATATTATAATTTTAGGCAGAAAAAACAGGCTCATAATAGGATACTCTAACCTTAACCTTTAAATTATTACACTGTGTGGATGATAGGTGTTATTTTTCTTTTTATTACTTTAAAAAAGTAAAAGACAAGTGATGCAAGGTTCTGTTTGCATGTAAAATGTAATTAGCTTTTGCATTTACCCACTTTTGGTGTGATATGTTCCATATAAGGTAAATGGCTGTGAACAGTTTCCCGACATGTTTTCAAAATGTCTAATTTCCTCCTCCGTGTCACACTGATAAACTTCTACACACCCTGGAGCTCACGCATGACCCACTGGTAGAACCCACTTTTACCTCTAGAACAACTCTTCCTTAAGGCACGGATTCAAGAACGTGCTGGAGACATTCCAATTTCCACCCTTTCTTTCCTTCCCTTTTCTTATTTATCTAGCCTTATGGTTTGTATAAAACAGTACGAGAGGATTAGCAACTTACAATGAATTCAACTTACGATGCAGTCATCGGATCAGAACCCCGGTGTAAGTCGAGGGCTGCCTGTATGAGTTCATCCCTTCAGATGGATGTTCTTGAGCTGCTCGACCGCTCAATGTTTTGTGCAATGTGTTTACTTCAACATGGAAAATTCTGCACACACTAACATTATGCTTTTAATATAATTTTTTGCTGACCACTTCAAAGGGGTTTAAAAGAACCAGTTTAACTGCAGAAATCTCTCAATGAACACCTCAAAAAAACTAAGGTGGGAGCATCAAATTATAGTGGTACAATGGACAGCACTGCTGTTCCAACCTGTTTCACTGTGTGTGGAGTCTGCATGTTCTCACTGTATAATTTTAACAGGTAAGACTTGACAGCCCATATCTACAACTACATTTTTGTACAATGTTTATATTTGCACTCTTGAATGGAATCTATGTGACTGGATTAACTGTCGACGTCAGCACTGAGCTGCCCCTGTAAACCAGGGACACTGTTGACTACATAAAATGCACAGCATGAGAAGAGCAGATTTTATTCAAAAATATTTGTTCCATAGCTGGTGTTTATTATGGGTAACACATAAATCAGCAACTGTGCCCTCGCCAAGTGGCCAAATGCAATAGAACAGAATGAAGAATGTGTTTACATAATATCTATGCTATTTTTGTACTTGCTAAAGGTATTATGTTAAATTGGGTTAGAACTCCAAACAAGACGTATCCAAGTACTACTGCGAAAATGAGCAACCTTATCTGAACTTGGTAAAGAGCAAAATGCCTCTAATTAAATTACTTAAACTGTCTGTATCGGAATCTTCCGGATATAAAGCAGTCAGAGATCATGGCTGTAAACCAGCTGCTGCTGTATCAATAAAATATTGCTAGTACCCCCCACCCCCATTATGTTCATGTTCCATCAAAAACTCCTGACCCCAAACCAACACCTCCCTCCTGAAAAAAACAGCCAACACAGCAAGAATGTGGGCAAAACCTATTCAGCGTGTCTTGCATTAGTAACTGGGTAAGTAAAAGCTACTTTAGAACTTCTGCATAAAGAAGACTGCTAGCAAAGGGCAAAGTGCTGAAGCAGTAGTGTGGGGAGATGTCGCTTTCCCACAGTGAATTGCTGTACGTGTGCATAGTTCTGCGTGCTGACCATGGTGGGCAGTTATGTGGGCACCACTGACCCTAGTTCTGTTCAGTGTGTTCCAAAGCTTAGGCTGATGTTCCCTCATGGAGCCCTGTGGCTGAGACCTGGTCAGGCATAGTAATGGCCATGTTCTCAGAGTCCTGTCTCCCGCTGTTAAGCCAGGTGGCAGTTTTTCCAAAATGGCAGCTTTAGGGCCGTTCAGTCCTAAGCAACATATTTAAATTCACTTTCAGCCACATACAACCATAATAGCTACATTCATGGATTTTTGGTAACATTTAGGCAGTTCGTGCTCTCCACAAAACACATGTTCACAGTAACACCATAATGACATATGGAACCCCCCCCACCACCATACTGTTTATTGTACATGTTTTAATTTCTTCTGAAAGGACACAAAGACTGAAATAAAACAATTCACAGATTTAGCACAAGCTGTCTGACCACTTACTCCTTTTCTAATGGGGAAAGGCCACTTACTAGAGTCACTGAGCTGTAGACATTGGAAATAAGATGTTTCTATCACAAAGATGTTTTTTACATCTTGTAAAACTGTAATAGCTTATAATAATAAAACTGTAATATCTACTTCAAAAATATTTTTAGAGATCAATACTTATATTTGTGAAAATCAGTGGCTCTATCAAATCACACCTATTTCTACTGTAAGGGAACAGTGGCTCCGCATCATTGTCACAACCTGATATGCCTTTTTCTGTCTTTGTTGGCTTGTTTGTCTCCTTAGAGATTTCTGATCACCAGTGGTCCATCCTTCTGCAGATCATTACCATTGATAATATCACAACACCCTCCTGGCCAACAGAATTCTTCGTGGCGGGATTTCAGTCAGCTGGAATTTGACTAGAGCTTTAGCTTCCCTTGTTTTCACTACTCTCTTTAGCTGCTTGTTTGACTTCCTGCTTGTCTTTGTCAATACTTGGTTGACGTTGTGTTACATACTTGTATGTCCGACTCTTCCCTGTTCCAGTTTGTCACTTGTGTTCCTATGAGCTCGTGGTTTGCCTACAACCTGGAAGTGAGCAGGTAAGAATGTCACTTGACACACATTTACACAGGTAGGTTTTTTTCTCTGTCTGAATCTCACCAGGTAAGGAGTGAGTGTTACCTGTGTGTTTTGGTTTGGATAGGTAATGCAGGTTGGTTAGGGCGTCAGCAGATGCTGAAGATGTTTCCTTCGGTTTGTGTTTGGGTTTGATTTGTTCATTTCCTTGATACCGCTCACAATCCTCTCCCCATGTGCTTTTGAGTTTTATGTGTTTAATATATCACCCATTTATACTAGTACCCTCTTTCATTTGTAAATAGTAAGTCACTTTTGCATCAAATTCTCCGTCTTGTTCTCTTTCTTTCTGTTCCCATCCAAAACCAAGCATTACAAACAGTCAGTATTACACCCCTGTACCCCCAGACACTTGGGGTCTTAACAGTCATATGTATAAATATATTTTTAAGACTAAACTTGACACATTAATGGTTTATGTTTGTGTGCATTTTTTTCAGAGCAGTTATACTAAATGATTCATCTTTACGTTGGCCTGGGTAAAGTAAAGTAATACAGCTCTCACCTCCAAAAAGGCTCCAGAAAGGCAGTAGCAGTGATCCAGGTATCAATTCACAATTTTTAAATGGATCATCTCGACAAAAACAGACACTTGAAAATTTAAAGCAGTTGTGCTCATCATGTTGACCATGACCACGGTTTCTGCACCGTCAGGTGAAATGAATGCAAAATAATGCTTATATAATATGTTGATCACGATATGCTTGTGACTGATATATAATTATATTGTTCGACCGGCAGCATAGTTATGAGGACGTCTATAAACTTTACTAGCTTTCTTAGGTTTTCAACGTCGCTGCCAATAGTTTTTTACTTAGAAAGCTAGTTGTAAATGTCCCATTCCACAAACAAACTCTTCAGCCGCCTGTTTTCCGTCTTAAAGGAAAGGGAACGTCAGACTGCAGCAATAGGACAGCAGGTTCACCTGCACCTGGTTGTAATTACAACACTATTTCCGAGTCCTGAAACAGCACGACGGCGCTTAGTCTTAATAATCCGTTCCTCTCATTCGTGATTGTTCTTCCTGTTTTTTCTTCCTCTTTCAAATTTTATAATCCTTTTTTTTTCTGAGTTGCTCTCAAAGTTTGGTTTGATGCCGCGAGTCGAACGATGTGTTCATTCTCCGGATTTCTTTAACTTGTGCTGATTTCTCTCATATTACAGATTCCGGGCTGCTTTATTGGGTCAGGACCTGAGTGTAAAGTAGGTGGAATTGCAGAAAGTGACAAAAGTACATTTCACCGTCTCTGTAAATGTAATCTTAAATAGTGTTAAATAAAAGGTACATTTGTACTTCCTTTTCACTGCAAATGGATGGATAAATGATGAGATAAACACAATGCTGTACATTTTGATATATTTCATACCACCGAACAGGTTGAGACATTCAGTTTCATTTCTCTAAACATTTGTTGAAACAACTGAGAACTGGGACAGCCATAAGCTGACGGGCAGAACAGATGGAAATAAGGGCTTACGTGTTTAAAATGTATCTGTAGCTCTATATTTTATTATGCTTTTAGATATACACACACGTCGCTTTTAACAAGGTTCTCTGACATATTAAAATGTGTCATTTTCGTGCTGAATTTTAAATGCTTGACGGATCCCGGTTAATTTGCTTGGTATAGAATTGAAAAAAAAAATTGTGGTGAGTTTAAAGTGAATATACAAATTCTACAGAAAAGTGTTACAACTCAGATGCTATAAGACATAAACAAGTTCTGCTACCAGAGTCAGTTAAGTACATATGGCAGTCAGATGAAACAAATATTGAAATATTCATGTGGCATATTTGCCTTAGGAATTTTAAGCACTGATAACTTTCACACATCTGTGAATAGCCCTTGAATGAGTCTTAAGGCTGCAGCAGAAGGTTCCGACTGCTCAGCTGATACGGCAGCCATATACTGCGCCGTAATGCCAGTGAGGAGTGAACATCAGAGAGGAAAAAGGGGTCAGAATTTGTCAAGCAAGAGTTTCCGGTGTCAAGAGCAAACCTGGGTTCAAATTTGCATGGTAATGGAGA
Source organism: Arapaima gigas (assembly GCA_900497675.1). Taxonomy (NCBI): domain Eukaryota; kingdom Metazoa; phylum Chordata; class Actinopteri; order Osteoglossiformes; family Osteoglossidae; genus Arapaima; species Arapaima gigas. Next base: position 63,234 of record UFQX01000748.1, on the reverse strand, counting down.
CGATGACATGGAATCTCCAGGTGGTGGAACAAAGTGGAAAGGAAAGTTTAAATCAGCCTGGGAATCTCAGCTGGCTGCTATAGAAGGGACTTCATATGCAAGATGTCGATTGAAAGCTGCAAGACGCTGCACTCTGAGGTATGTAAACTTGCTTTTATTCCAAAGCAACCGGGCAAGACCATTCTACCCAAAGCAACACAAACAAAATTTAGCAAAGCTTTACAAAAATTTTCTCTAAAATGGCCTCAATGGCCTCAAGGCACTTTCCCTTTCCCCTCCCAGAATTCTGCATCTCAGCTTTCATCAATTTTTCAAAATGAGGTATGAGTTATGAGAAACTGAAAGTGATGCAGACCCCTTGGAGCAGTAAAATAAAATATAAAAGCAGCAAAAAAAAAAAAATTGGGTCTAATGCCTCACTTCTTGCTCATTTGTATAGACTAACTTATTCTGCAATGAATTTACACTAGATTTAAGCAAGTTTATCATCACACATTAAACACCTTACTAACGCCGCATTATATTTTATACACTAAAGAAACCAATAATATATGGCTGCCATTAGCACTAGTCGGAGAAACAATTAAATCGACACTTTAATCCTGTCATTTAGAAGAGTTAACTTGGCCATTCGCAGCGATGGATCACATGGTTCTACCAACCCAGGAACAAGAGGCAAGTGATTGTTTAATGGTTGAGAAAACTATTACATACTTTCAGTAAATTTCAGCTTCACAAAGAGAAATTAAGCATCATAATTACTATACAAAGCTTAAGTTTCGATACTTCATAGTAACTATGATACTCAGGCATACATTCGGTGTCTTGTCTGAGCATATCTAGTTCTTTGGGTTTGGCTGCTCATGCTGAACTCGGGCATTAAGGTAACAAGGGAAATGCTCACTTTCTAGCGCTCATGAGTATTTTATAAACAAGCTCCGGTCCCCCACAGAGAAGCAAACAAACCCTATAAAATGTGCATGTTAGCTTAACCTGAAATTTGCCTTGTTACAGCGAGTCTACTTCCACTTGTGTACGTCCTTCTCCAGCTTCCCGTGTAATGAAATGTAAATGAGTTCCTGTGCCGTCCCTGATTTGCGGGTAAGTCAGCACATAACGCTGTGATATCCCTCCCTTGCGTACTATTTCGGCGCCCCCCCCGGGCAGACCCTGAGAACGTAGGCTGTTTTACCCTGAACGGCCGCTGACTGAAAGCACAAGGTCTGCTGGGGAAAGCAAATTCTCTTAGCAAGTCTCCTAAGGATGTTCCGGATGTTCTAGAAGGTTACACTGCTGCAGAGTTAAAGCAGCTTTTTCTGATCTGTTAAAAAAAAAAAAAAAAACACTGAGATATGCTTAGTTGTGGTTTGGAGAAGCGACATTTTGTCTTTGTCTTTTTTCAGTTTTTTAACAATACTCAACTCCTTACTTCAGTGGAATTCAGTGGACAGAAAGAGCTGCCAGGAGGAACTGTGTGCAAAATGTGCAGGAATACTATACAGCAGGACCCCGACTTATGAGCTTCTGAGTACCAACTTTTTGCCTTTACTGGCTTTTTTTTCCTCTCTTTCCCATTTATTTTGTCCTAAATAGACCTAAAAATCCATTCAAGTCGCAGTCGAAAGTTTCGTCAGATTCGCTGAGACAGCAATGACAAATAGTGCTGCCTTAAGTTTTTCAATGTCTGTGATCAGGATTCTTTTCATTTTTTAATTTTGCTTTCTTATTTTTATCATGTCACCAAGTCAGGAAGCTCAAAAGAGACAGGCCTTAGTCTTTTCCAACCCAAAACTTTTACTGCCCAACTTTTCACGTAAGGGTGGCTTAATCTGCATGGGCACCACCTGACATAGCACAAGAATGTCTCCAACGTTCATATGTCACCTAGAGACACATCCACTACATCCAGTGCCTGATATGGAGCTTTGAGATCTTACACTGGTAGTTCTAACCACACCCCATAGCAATGAATAAATAAAGGCCTCATTTTTTTCTCCCTTTCTAGCCCAAAAAGCTCTTCCGTTGCCTCCCTCTCTGAAAACCTGTCAGGTTGCTGCCATTTAACTCACATTTATTCAATAAGCAGATGCTTTTCTCCACAGCAACGTACACCTTGGAGTAGAGAAAAGTGCATTTCACCAACGGGCAGAGTAATGCAGACACAGACACACAGAAATTCTGGAAGAGCTCTTATTTATGCCAGTAGACAGTACACAAGAAGCTGCTAATGGGTCTGTAACAATCCAACGTTCATTCCCAGTTGAATTTGTCAGTAAGAATCTCCATTTCTGGAAAGCTGTTTCCACTGATTCTTCCAGGTGGTGGGAAGGAAACAGGTGAACTGAATAACAGCTCTTCAAGGAATCAGACTGTCTCATTTGTACAGAAACAGCAATTTTTGGAGATATCAGGCTGGGATTCCCTGGAGGTCAGTGGATTGATCTCAGAACTGAAGGTATTCCCAAGTCTTCTCCACAGATTAGTCTTCAGAACTGGTCAGCGAACATTTGCCTCAACTGTTCCTTGCCCCTTTCAAGTTTGCAGAATGGGATTTCTGCAAAGTGTCAGCAACCTTCTGCCTTTCTGTGTGTCACAATGATGGTGACTGTCAATTATGCCACAGTCTTAAAAATAAATTTGGCTGAGGACAAATCCTAAAGGAATGTAAATTATTTTAGTTATGATTTTATATGTAATTGTGTGCTCTTCCCAGGTCTGTGAGTGACCTCCAGGTATCTTTAGCTTCCCACCACAGTCCAAAGACATATATTCTAGGTGAACTGGCCATAGTAATTTGCCACTAGGTTGTGAGTTCTAACTCAGCATGTGCATGACAACCCTGAAATAACCCGGTGCCCTGTCCAGGACATACATCCTCCTGACCTCAAGCCTGGTGGAGACAGGCTCCAAACTGCTCGAACCCTGACCATGACAAGTGGTTCTTCTTCTTCTCTGCTTTTTACTGAATAGAATCTTGGTGATTGATTAGAGTCAATACCAAAAGCAACAACCACAAGGCTATGGAAGTCCCCCTGAATGGGACACCAGTCCATCACAGGGTGACCACACATACAGTATTATGTGTAACCTAACCTGAAACACATGTCTTTGGACTGTGGGAGGCACCTAGAGGTGGGCACACAGAAACAGGGAGAACATGCAAACCCTACTCAGAGTGTTCCGGATTTGAACTCACGCCCAAGCAGCCAAGGGCTCCTCGGCTGAGGTTGGGCAGCAGCTGTGCCTTCGATTCCTGTTGTCCCTATGAAGTTTGTATGGCTTCCACATGTTTAGGTGGCTTTTTTTTTCTTGGAGTTCTGGTTTCCACCTACATTCCAAAGACGTGTGTTTTAGGTACGCTGCTCACGAGCTGTGTGTGTGTGTGTGTGGCTGCTTTGCGATGCACTTGAATCCTATAACAGGTGAATCCCATTTAAAGGAGAGGCCTATGCTCGTAGGATAGGTTCTGGACCACCACAGTTCCACTCGAACTCATGGAATACACAGTTATTGACAGTGAGTGAGTTATTAATTTGCTTTTGTCTCTATGATTTTAGTTTCTTCTTAATGTGATATTTCTACATATATATCAAACGTCATTGTTGGTCATTTACTTCCCTGTAAGCCTATAAAAGTGCTCTGTTTTTAGGACAAAGCGCGATACCGTAAGAATAAATTGCATTTTGCTGTGTAGTATGTGCCTCTATAGTTCAGGAACAAAACACGCTGCAGTATTTAACATTGAGGAAACCTTTTTCAATTTATGCACATTTTAAACAGGTTTTGAGAGCACTTGAAAGGTTTGATGTTTCATTTGTACTTGCTTCTCTTGATACACATCCCACTCTTATGTAAATTTGCTTGTCTCGACCATCCTTTTAACCTGAATGCTGCTGCTGACTGCTGACAGCTCCGGACCAAATTGAAAGGAACGAGGAATTCATGTTTTACGGCCAAAATATGCTGATCTTCCACAAAATTTTGACAATAGCCCCGATAAAACGGCACTTCTGCCTTCCACAACTTTTCCACAACTGAGGGTCCGGGCTTAATCTGAGGGGGCGTCGCCTGACACAGCATAAGAACGTCTCCAACCCCCATCTTCATGTATGACCTAGAGACACGTCCACTACATCCAGTCCCTGATATGGAGGGCAGAGCTCTGTGATCTTACCCTGGAAGTTCTAACCATACCCCATAGCAATGAATAAATAAAGTGTCATTTTTCTCTCGCCCCTTTTTTCTCCACAACAGAATAGCACTTCCAGCCTTTTGCTACTGATTGCAATCGTTGGGGTTTTTTTAGGTGGTCAAGTATGAGCTATGAATAGCAAGAGCTTTCTGGACAGGCTATGGGGGAAATACCTTCGACTTCACACTGTCAGCCGCAAAACGGTTCTCTGTCGGAGCAGGAACTCGGAGCAGTCGCAGCCTTTTGCTGGAGGATTAACTTGTGTGCTAAAATGCTTCTAATACTGAGAGCAGATGGCACGTTGCTCCAGCCAGCAGCGTGTCTTTTTTTTGTGGTCCTTCTACAGTGTTTGGTCAGTCCCATTATTTTTGTCGCTTTGATAGTGCCTGCATCCTTTTCCTGGTCCAACTTTTCAATTTAGAAATATCAGGCTCTGTAGAAGAGTTTTCATTATGATGACACATAAATGAACATTAAGTTAATAATAATACTAATTATTACTGTTGCTGTTATTTGATGCCGATTAGCAGTTAACACTGATAAAAGACACTAACATAAGAACATCTTACATTTTGGCGCTGTTTTTTTTTTTTTTTTAATGATTGGCATGTTCTCACCCATCCATCCCTCCACCTGTTTTTGTTAACCTGAGCAGCATGGTGGTGCGTGTTATCATGCAATCTGGAAAACAATTTACACTGACACTGAAAATAGTACACAGGAGGAACCGAAGCTGGTGTAGCTGTCCCAAGATTGTTTCAGAAGTTCAGTAGCTCAAAACACGATGAATCAGATATGGAAGAACAAGCTTAAAATCCAAGGCTTGCTCTTGCCAGAAGCATCCATATCCGGTGGAAAAATGTTAGGCAGCGTTATTATATGTAGCGCATTTCACTCCTATAGACGAAAGGATACTAGTTTATTACATTGCCAACAAAACTTGTGAGTTTAACTACAATAAACTGGCAGCAATGCTAAGAGAATTGTGTAGAATCAAAGACAGCAAAAACAGTAATGGCCTATTATTACATTAACATTATCATTACTGAGAACAAGGAAATAAATCTGATCCCTCCCAAACTCATAGCCCACTGTGTTGAACCACATCATCAAAAGCACTGTAACTTGCGCTTTGAATCCTGCATACATATTCTGAACTTCAAAGATAATAAAATTTCAAAGAATAAATGATCGGCTGTGTCAGTTTTTAAATTTTAACTGATTTACAGACTAAACAAAAAATTAGGATTATTTTAAATTGTGTTTTTTGCCCGTCACACTAATGTTCAGAGTAAAAAAAGCACAAGCAAGCACTGCAACATAAGCTAACCCTAACCTTCAAACCCTAATCTGACCCGAACCCTAACCCTAAGAATGGAAGCAGCCCCATCATTAGGTTCTTCCTTCATCTCAAAAAAAATATTTATGCTTAAAGATATTTGCGACACCTTAAAGATATAGAGTTTGTTCTTCACGTCCCTTAGGAACACCATTTCTCACTATCTTTAGGCTGTCTCCTCTGCTTTTATCAAAGAGTTATTCCAGAATAACTATTTGTACTTCATTTTGATGAGCGCATCTCAGTCTGTTGAAGAGTTTCCTATGTGTGGAAAATCTGAGCCAACTGAAGAGTGTGACAGAATTTTAAATTAAATAATGTCTTACCATCCAGAACTTTGGCTACAATCATCTAAACAGCAGGATCTAAAGTAATTTCTGCAAATATCTGAAAAGCCATTCATTTTATTTCAACCTTTTTTGCTTACTTCTCCCCAGGACTCGTGAATTTCCCTGCTGCGTCTTGGCTATCACTGTAAAACTGGTGACCAGAATGACCAAAAAACAATTCCACCTACAAGAAGTGAAAAACATATCCGGATTCTAAATGCTGAGAATGCTGCCATTTTCGCTTTTAATACAGATCATTTAAGAAATTCAAAACAGTGAACTGTGAGCATCAGTTACACCCTAAAACACTATACAACACAGCATCTTCAGCCTGCACACAGGTGGTGTGTTGATCTGCTGGGACTGGTCACTGCAGGTTGATCTCTTCACATGGGACTAAACCTTTCACCCTGGATTTGGTGCACTTACACACTGAAAACCCCAAATAACCAGGGATAGATTCTTTAAACTAGGGATGCAAGTGCAGCACGGGTTCCCTCCCGCAACCCAAAGATGTGTATATTTTATCAGTGTAACTTTTCTATAGTGTGTGGCAACCCCGCAATGGGCTGCTGTCTGATCTAGGGTTCTAGTGATTCCCAGTGATTTCAAGATAAACTATTAGACCCTGTGCAGGAGTTTATATAACATAATATAATATAATATAATACAATATAATATAATATATAGCACCTGGGTTGTTTGGGTGTGGGTATGAATCTAGATCATTCTGCTTGCAGTTTGCTTGTTCTCCCCATATCAGGATGGGTTTCCTGCCACAGTCCAAAGAATTATGTTTCAGGTTTACCAGTCACTTGCAAATGGCCTGTAGTGTGTGTGTGATAGTGTGTGTCTGCTGTGTGATGAACCGGTGTCTCATCCAGGGTACGGTCTCCTCGCCTAGTGCCCATTGGCTCCAGACTGCTGCCACTGTGACCAGGATTAAAGGACCACGTGAGGACGATATAATAATATTCTATATGTTTTGCGAATGTATTGATTTGGGCTCAAATTTTGAATTGCACCTAAGTGGCTAAATGGTTCACACAGTGACTCCTGAGTGAGGAATTTCCAAAACCCAGTGACTAACACAGAATGCATGCAGAATAAATATCTTATTGACCAGATCACTTACAAGGATGTTGCCGCCTAGGTCCTTGTGTCCCTTATGGGGAAGGGGGCGTTATTGCTTCTTTTCTCTGCATGAGTCTCCACCCCATCGATAGCATCTTAACTGCATGATTAATGTGATTCTAAGCAGATTAAGGGTCTCCATCTGGCTTGAGTGTTTACAGCATCACTTGCAACCCGTGCACTATGGCTACACGCGAACAGGAAGGGGGGCACAGATAATCCACCATAATCTGGTTTTACCAACTATTAAGGCTAGGCCCTTGGTTACATAATCTCATTGCTTTGAAAATGTGAGTTGGTGAAAAATTTTTGCAGGATGATCTACAGGCTGCACACATATAGCTGTCAAGTCTTTACAGCGTTTGTTCATTTACAAAGCGAGATGTAATAAGTCACATTTTTCTCCTTCATGCCAAACTGCACCTCTGATTTTGCCACGATCAGTATAGTCTAAAGTTTGATATGACTAGTTATTGTGGTAGCGTCTCTGCACATTTTTTGGGGAATGGCGGTGTTGTTTTCCATAGTGTTGCTTAGGGGGGGTAAAACCTGAGAAAATATTCTTATTTGATCATAGTTTTGTGTAGCGGCCTTGCCGAAGCTTGACAAATACTAGTGGAGATGCGAGCAGATCCTTGTTTTTGCCTTCAATCACATGAAAAAAGTAAAAATCAAAAAAAAAGTGCGTGTGTGTGTGTGTGTGTGTGAATAACAACATTAGTTTCAGTGTAGCAGTAGCAGTCCTAGCAACAGCAAAAATGAAACTTAAACTCCAAGGAGGCTAAGAAAAGTTACCAGCCACAGAGGAAAACTGCATGGGAATATAATATGTTAAATATTTAACATATATAGACACTGGTCAGAACTTTATTCCATGACTGGTTATTAAGCTTTTTTGTTTAATGACACAGTCAGCAATACAGTCAGTCGACTGTCTACAAATGTCTGAAAATCCTGCCGGGTCAAAATGGAAGAGAACAAAAATTGGTTTAAAATCCTGGCCCTTCATGAAGAGCTATATGTTTAACAAAGGATAATAAAAGGAATTAAAATATTGCATTGATTGCGATGTAACACAGCTGTAAATGGTTCTATGAAAGCATTCAAAGGAAATGACTTCAGTTGCTTAATAACAAAATTACCAAATTGAAAATGAATAAAAAATCAAAGAAGCCAAAGTGAAACATTTCAGCATTTCCATCCATTATCCTTAACTACTTAACTTATCCCAGAATCCCTCGATGCTTGTCTAGTAGATTACACTCTGGACAGGACGCCAGTCTCACACACACACACACACACACACACACACACACACACACACGATGGCCCACCTACTGAGTAGTCTTCAATTAACCTGGAAAACATGTCTTTGAACTGTGGGAGTAAGCAAGAGCATCCAGGGAAAACCTAGGCGTCCATGAGAAGAACATGTACATTCCACACAGATTGAGCCAAATTCAAACCCATCCCCAAAAAGCCCAGCAACTGTGAGGCAGAAGCTCTACTTGGTGCACCACTGTGCCACCTGCAAGCCAGCATTTTCTCTGGTCTATTTTTAACCTAACATTTTATTCCATATTCAATGGAAATGATAGGATAGGACAAGATAGAACTTCACTAATCCCTGCTGGGACATTCGTAGAGCAGCTGGACGCGTAGGACACGTAAGACACTCATAAGACACATAACAAGGTGAAAAATAAATAAATGGCCAATTAATAACAACAGACTAAACAAATTAAAGAAAAAATGAAAAACGACATCAAAAAAACATTGAATTCTTCAAACATTTTTTCCAAAAGGCGTTTTAATACATTTTAGCAGTTGCATAGCCCAACTTGTCTTCTTAGCTCTTCTGAATTAACTCCACAGATGTCTGGTTTGTCCAGTACATTGCATTCCCCAGGTTACCCAGGTGTATTTAAACCCTATGTCCTGGAAGTGTAAACAGACTCCTTAACTGACATTTTGAAGTGGCTCCAGGTTCAAATTTGACCCCTCAAAACCCTCACATCCAATATTGTTAGAGATAAACACAAATGTGCTGTGCATGCGGCCAGTGTCATAAGGTCATCTTTATCACATGCACTTACATCCAACAAGGCTCAAACCCAACAACCTGAAGTTTGGCAAAATGAAACTTCAAGACGGAAGCATTGGACCAAACTCCTGGCCACACCCAGCTGTCAGTCACACCCATACACACATAAGCACACCCTGTTACTTCCACCCCATGGGCACTGTTTTCCTTATCCCAGCACCCCCCACCACTTACACCTCTGTCTTCTTCATTGATTCCCAACAGTGGGGGGCTCAACAACCTCGCCCAACAGCAGATGCAAGATCTCAAGTGGACTCCAATCTCCAATGGACAGTTTACCAAGCATCCATCCAAAGGTACAACAGTCTAATACTTTCAACTCCTGAAATGTATTACATGTCTCTTTTTTTGGTTTGGTTATTGTTTTAGGTAATTTTGTGTTAAATTAGGTATGAATTATTAGAGCAAAACATGATTTTGCATGCATTTTTAGAGGTCCTGGCCTGTTCCCATGATGCTGCCCATCTTCTGTCGTTGAATTGTTGGTAAGCTTCCTTGAACTATTTTTTAGTTAGAGTCTTGGGGTATGTTTTTGTTTTTACTTTTATCCGTCATACAGTGTATATATTAGCTGCTTTTACTTATTGTGGTAAAGATTAAGTTGATTATGATAGATTGTAACCATTTTTTGTAATGTTTTAAATAGTACTTTTTTAAAGGCGGAGATGATGAATTTAGAAATTACGACTGTTGAGTTTGAACAGTCCCAAATGCCTGACAGAAGAAAAGCCGATCTGTGTTATACCGATCAAGAAGAAACAAACACAGTCAATTCTAGAACTTACTACTTCAGCCTCAAACAGCCCTCTACACACAATGCTATTTTGTTCCAATTTGTTTTCCTCGATTAAAGTCCTGTTTTCATGCCTGTATAATGCAGCCACATAATAGGCCAAAATATCAAAACTCAGTTGCTAAATTTCCCCTTAGCAGCTCTTGGGAATAATTCGTATGACGCTTTGAGAGAGACAGCCGAGTTTCTCTCTGGAAACGTCGTCGTCTGAAGTGTTTCATTTCCATCTACCTTCCAAAAAAATTAACATTTGATTTGAACAATGATTCAAATCAAATTAGGACAACCTTCTGGAACTTACTGGACAGTGTTGTATGATCATACCTGCGAAACACTGTCACCATCTGACTCTCTGCCCCTTTCTGCATATGAACGGACATATAATCTCTCAGGATTCTGTCTCTGCCTGTATGGTGTGGTGACTTTACGCTGTTAACAAATCTTTAAAAAAAAAAAAGCAGCTGGAATTCAGACCAAAGCATTAAAACACATTTCCTTGCCAACTATGTCGGCATAAACAACGTTTGTTCCATGACTTCCTCAGAAAGAGAATTTAGGTTGTGCTTTGACAGGAAAATAGATGGGGACATATGAAACTTTATATTAAATGACTTGAATTGACAAATCAGTTATGTTCTGCTTGCTTTATATGTCGCTAGTACCAGTGGAAGCTCTTCGTAAGTCATTTTTTCCTGCTTTCCTTCTGCAGGGAATACAGTCCTATTTTTAGATGCTAGAAACACCAAAGCCATTGAGATAACTGTAATGTCTATCACATGATAACTTTTAAGTTTAAAGTCCCCCTTTTTTTGTTGATTTCACACTTGGTAATGACTGTCACATGGTTTTTCTGGCTGGACAAAGCCTTGAACAAAAATAACATACTGCGTTTCCGAGAGTCTCACTGCAGTCTGGCATGTTCACAAAAAAACCTACAAGCATGCAATATGAAATACAGCAGAAAAAAAAATATTATACAAATGTTATATAAAACACTATGTTGCAGCAACAAAGTCTTCAAAAAATGTCATATGTTTAATACTGATGGGATCATTTTAGGGAAAGTTACATGCAAAGCTGGACGGTAAATGTTGCGTTTGTAGAAGCAGGCGGTAGTCAGCATAATGGTTTCAGCGATCGCTGTGTGCGCAAACAACCCGGTTTTGAACCCTTATTCCCACCGCAGAACCCCTAGTCGTCGCATTTGCCCTCAACTGATCCAATAAAAATGACCTGTTTGTGTATAAAGGTAAACTTAGGGCGAATAGATTACTAGACCCTGACTCAAACGTCAAACTCAAAGTATTTCTAACTAAAAATATGTTAGCATTGTATTCTACTTTACCTTTAAACGTAAACATTGAGCATCTACTGAAACGCAAAAGGTTACGATTCCTAAGCTGTTACCTAAGTAGTTTCAAGTTGAAAGGAGACAAGAATCATTATTAATAAATCAATGGTTTTGCTGTTATTTCAAATAAACAACAGAGTGATGGCGTATGAACATTAAAACATGGTTTTGTGCGGAGGAATTGTCTGAAATTTTGCAAAACTGATCAGCAGCTACAGGAAACATTTGGTGGCAGTTATTGTTCCTAAAGGAGCACATACTTTTTCCAGTCTGGACTGTGAATCATTAAACAAGGTGTTCAATGAAGGTTTGAAAAGTACAATTATTTGTCTGTCATTGCATTAAGCAGCTTGTGTTTGTCTATTATTGTGCAGAAATCCACGTACTTGCAACTGCATTTAAATAGGAGTTCTGTTTATTTAAACATTTGCACATGTAGTTGCACTATATGCACAGTACATTTTCATTGCTTTTTATTTTTGTTTCCTTGACATTTTTGGCATTGTTATTTACTGTAAGACCACTGGTCCACTCTTTCTTGTACTTGGAGGATTTCTTGAAGCAGGTCTGACTGAAGCAAAAAGATTATTTTGCAGTTTCGGGCGCACTTATCCACCATCTCCTCCACCACGTGGACTGGACATCTTGGGAATATTCTTTAGCTTAAGCACTGCTTGGCACTGAATTATAGAGCCAAAATTGCGACTACCAGTTCGTGGGATGAAGCCTCTAGAGATTTCTGCGAGGTTATAAATGTTTCACGGATCTCATTAATTCGTGATGGTGTATTTTTGCTGTAGTTATAACTAGTACAGTAGTTAGGTCCACCTATATACGATTAGACATCTATGTAAGCATGCATTCATCCATATATGTGCGCTTATGTATTTCATGCAAATTCTCCAACAGCATATGTACAATATATTGGTTACATTCTCACTGTTAAACAAAAAAAAAAAAAAACTCAGAAAAAGGTCACTATTTTTGAAGGGTGTGGACAGGTTTCAGTTTTTACAAACATACTGTAAACATCATATATCCACAGTATAAATTGTAAGAGGTGAAATGTTTACTATGAGTTTAGTATTATAATACTAAACTGTTTGCTTACTGTTTGCTTAAACAAGTTATATTTTAAACAAACTCCCTTCTTATAAAGAGCAGGTTTGGAAAATCAGTGAACCAGAACACACTTCTGGGATTTAATCTTCTCCTACCAATGTCACCTTCGCTGTACAAATGGATTAGTGAGACAGAGCAACAACTAATAACTATTATAATACATCCATCGCAAAACCGACTTCCCACTTTTCACCCGGACAGACACATTTTTCCTTCATCTGACTGCAGTCAGTCGACTGTCTCTTTTAATGACGTATAAAACTTTAATACGAGTCGTGTGACTGATTCGCACTATCTTTAGCAACGTGTGCCGTGCCTCTTTTCAAAAATGTCCATATTTCCTTGCCTCAATTTTCATCTCATGCTAAGGATTTCACACTTAACCTGTGAAAAATCACAAGTTTGGAACGCCAATAAACACTTTTCTAATTGGTTCTGAAAAGCAAAGCATCATGTTTCTCTTTCGCAACGCAAATAATCCTAGTCCTAAAAGTAGACGTGCCATTTCCAAAACACCGAAAACTTCAGAGCTCAGAAACAATTACATAGTGAGTGGAAATCGATGTAAATCCATTTCAAACACCCCTGTAGTAGCACCACACTACTGCACCCCGCTACCCAAGGAATCGGTAAATGTTATATTCAGTGCAACCGTATAGTTTTGCGCAATACAAATGTGCAGAGGGTGTAATAACACTGTGTTTCGAAGTAACGAAATCGCAGTTAAAAATGTGGCTGCCGGACTGAGTTCTAGTAAGTTCCATGCTGTATGTGTCTGCTGTGAAAGAGGTCTGACAACCAGTACTTTGGCTGAGTTTTAAAGTAACGTGAGGAAACGAACAGGTCCAAAGCGGCGAATGAGTCAGTGGCTGAACAGCAGGTGCGCTGGTCACAAAAACTGCTTAATTATTTATCTTGTCAAGGAGACCATCTCCGAAATAATGACGGCATACGCCAAATATGCAGGTCTAGGCTCATCGACAGGGACAAATGCACAATTCACAGCATAGATGCTAAAAGCCACCAAAGCACCACAGAATCAACTCAACCATGTCACTCAGTCTCAGCAAAAAGCTGAGCTTAACAAAGCTGGAACTTTGGCTGTGCTGCCATTCAGAAGCTACTTGTATCCAAGGCCAGCGCCCAAACTCACATAACTTGGTGTGAGCGCCTAGCCCCTGAGCAATGCAAGAAGTAATATGGTCTGATGAGTCATGTATCACCCTATTTTGTGCATCTGGACATGTTTATATTTAAGAATGTCTTCAGCCCACAATGCCTGTTGCCAACTGCTAAACATGGTGTGGGGTCCATAATGGGCAGCCATTTCAGGGGAGTCATTACATCTCATGATTTCTCTGCCTGGTTATATAATGCCCAGTGAATTAGAAGCAATTATAAAGGACCAAGTGTACCCTGTGGTTCAAACACTGTTCCTTCGTGATGTTCCCATCTTCCAGGATGAAGTCAGATACCTTCCGTGGCTTCCCCAGTCACCAGATCGAAACATCATTGAACCTTTATGAAAAGTTCTGGAGCACAGAAGGCAAAGTAGATGTTCTCCTCCTTTATCCCTCAAAGAAATAGCAGCTTCTTTCTTGAACAACAGTGTAAGATCCTGCTATAGACAGTTCAGGACATGTATGGCAACATTCAAAAAAGGACTAAAGCGGTTCTACTCCTTGTTAATTCCTTGTTAGCTGATTCTATTATTTTGTCCACACCCTGTAATCAGTTTAAATATAAAGACATGTTTATATACAATTGTAATAAGCTCACACACCTATGTACTTCCTCAGTCAAACACACAGATTAGAAGTTCATAACCTTTCAAGTCTGGTGATATATTATTTGCTATTACTGTCAGCACATCAGTCACAGATGCTGGAGATGCTGTACACACATGGTGACACACACACACACACACAGACACACACACAAATATACTAAATTCAGTAAAGGCACTAGCACTAACTATGCTTATGTTCTAAATACTAAATGCAACCACTTTAATCGCAAAACAGTTTGCAGAATTTGGCAAATGCATAACCATCAATACATTTACATATTTATTTGTAGGATAAATAATGTATTGTTAATAAACACTTCATCTCAGGGGCAGCTGTAGTGTAGTGTTTAGGGTTGTTGCCTAGTAATTTAAATCCCTCTGGTTTGATTTCTGCTCTGGCTATTGTATCTTTCAGTAAGGTATATAAGCTGAATTACTTCAGGAAAAAAAACCTCCCGCATGGGGTATAAATACATGTTGGAAAAGCGTGGAAAACAGCACCAGCTAAATACAGATTAATGTCAAGCCAATAAAGGTATAAACAATGCAAAAGACTGCACAATAGATAATCAGTTTATCTACTTTATTTCCTTGTCCGTTCATCTGTTTAGCTGGTGCTTTTGTCCAAGTTGACTTACAGGAAGAGATCCAAAGTTAGAAACTGTGCTTATAAATTTCTGACATGTAAGGAAGTCAGATGTTAAAGGCTCCGTGAGCAATAGCACCTTTGGCAATCTTAAATTACAAAGATGTAACAGAAAACCAAGCCTTAGAATAGACTTTCACTCAGCAAGACAAGAAACTCAATCTCCAAAAGTAATACTTATCAGTCATCTACAAATACTGTCACAACCAGATGGCGTGATCCTTTTACTCTTAAAGGTTTTCATACCCCTCTGTATACCATCCTCGTAAAAAAAAAAAAAAAAAAACTGTTGACACAATAATCTCACAGCTGTTGAGATTAAAAATAGCTTGAAGTGGCCATCCAAAAGCAGCCATTTATTGTAGAAAAATGTTGCTTTACAATGTAGTGGCACAATCAAGACTAAATAAGGAATACAAAAAACATATTTTTTTAAATATATTAAAACCTTTTGACGTGAGTTAATATTAGAAGTGAACTTTCTACAGTACATGCCAGCTAACGTCATATGTTGGAGGTCATGAACTGGCCAAAACAGCTTTAAACCCCATTAAAGCAACTAATGTATTATCCTTTTCCGTTCCATTCCCGTTTCTTTAATACTGTTCAAAACATAGATATGAATGATATAAAATGCAACTGAACACAAAAATGTTCATTCATCACTCGTCCACTCATTTGAAACACTTTGCTTGCATGTTGCCCTTTTAAGAAGCTTAGTCCTTTAAGCATTATTGTCACCCCACAGATACCAAATGGCCAGAAATGCCCAGAACAGCAGAAAAAATATGAAACCTGCTCTTCCTAAAAAACGTGAGACACAACATTAGTTCCGTTTTTTTTTTTCAAATGAACCATAAAACAATGACACAACACATGGTGCCCCGCAGATCGGCGTAAACTCTGCACCTCAGTCATGTTCAAACAAAATGGAAACGTGGCGACACCAGAACTCCCCAGAAGACCAGCTGCAGCATCTCAGTGTTTTCCATTGGATTCCACAGCAAATATAAAAAAACTCTCCTGCTGAATTTTGGACAATGTTTGGCATCAAATAGTACATCCTCTGCTTTTTTCCATCTGCAACAAAAAAAGTAGCAGAAGTGCAAAAGCAAGAACTGAGTTTAAACGCAAAGAATGACTTCATAACACAACGATTGACTGATACAGATTTTCAAAACAAGGTTGGAAACTAATAAAAGCTTTCCGCCTAAAGTAAAGGCCACTTTTTTAGTCATATTAAAGGAAATTACCAGCGTCAGTGAAATGACAGTAGTCAAATTTAGGCTTTCTACATTATATGGCAGCCAGAAACTTGTCACTACATGCTTAAAAACCTAACTTATTCCAAATAAAATAAGTCTTTAAATCTTAATTTGTTTTCATAGTCTAAATCCCACCCCAGTTTCTTGAGGAGGAACAGTTTCACAAGACATAAATATCCCCGATTTTAATAACAAGAAGCCACCGCAGCAGGTATTAAGAGATATTGTGTGCTGCCTTGCTTACATTTCACGCTCTGTGACAGCTGGCACAACCGAAGGGGACGTGGGGGTAGAAAAGGATCATGGGTCATGTGACTGATCATGTGACACTTGACAAGGTCCGGTCTGCAGATTAAGCTTGTGACCTTCTTCTCTATATCTCCGTGACACTGTAACAGATGTACTGAAGTACATACAGTGGCTAAATAAGCAAACACCCATCCTCACTGATCCGCAGAGGTAGAAAAATCAGTATCGCCGAGAGAGAGAGAGCGAAGTAGCTATTTATTGCCATGAATTGGGTAAAACACGAGAAACTGAGAAAAACCGTGATAAAAACTGGATGCAAATTTTGGCTTCGCACTGCATAATAAAATCCTGTACAGTAACATTTTCTATTTTTTTTTCCCACTTGCCACAAACTGTCAGGTTATGGCAGAACGTGATGTTAACAGTACTTTAACTGCCAAATATGAAGAATGCATTAGGCATTTTTATTCATACATCTTTGAGTTGATTCATAAGTGGAATGTGGGTAGCTGGGAAAGTTAGGCAACAGAACAAATTGCCAGTCTGACTTCAAAGCAAGGATTCTGGGTTCGGTCCTCAACTGGGACACTGCCTTTATGCCCTAAGGCGAAGGACTTCTCGGCTGCTCCACTAAAGACAGCCATACAAATGAATCACAGAGCATGTATAATATGCAATGGAATAATTTAAGCACTTTTGCCAAAGAAAATGATCTCATCAAAGTAATAGTTTTGTGCTAAACTCATGTAAAAGTTAAATATTAAAAAAACCACTGCAATGTGCTATAAGAGTGCAATATAGAAGGCGTGAGTTTCTGTTTTATACATTCAACACATGAAGGCTTGTAACCAAACTTCTTTATAAGCTGTTACATTTTTCGCCCCATAGGCTGCTGCGTTTCTTCACAGGGATCCTCAGTTATCCAACTTTAGGCGCTGTGATTTAATAGTCGTGCACTAAGCCTTCGAAGCGCACTCAAACCTAGTTACCAAAATTGTGTCCAAATGGTATTTGTCTTTATAAAATTAAAAGGATGTTCACACATAACTGGATTTGTCCAAGTAAACTGAAATTGCAGTTTATTGCATGCCGTGTTTAACAGAAACTTTGCAAACAATGACATTTATGGTTTTCTGCGGTTAAATAAGACATGAATTCCATTTCAGGGGTCTACGCATTCTGCCATATGCAAAATAAATAGAGAATGGCAACAAACAACACTCTCAAAATCCGACTCACATTTTAAATAACACGAGGGATCTGTAACCTCCTTTTATTAAGGTAAGTTAGATGATCTAATATAAAATAAGATGACAGGACAGTAAATGGCCAGGAGGCAAAATAGGATCCAATTCTAACGATGCAGAAAAAAACATTAAATGTTTCCACCAAATTATTATGGAATAGGAACCTGCCAGAGTCATGAAATGCTGCAGAGTGATGAACGCCTTTACCTTGGCCGTCGGTCCAAACCCTGGTTGGTCCAGCCTGTAATAAATACTTTTCTGTGCTCAGTTCTACGCTGCCTTCTTTCCCAAACACCAAAATATTGTCTTAGATTCTGTTTCCAGAATAGCACTCAGAAATAAAACAAATATGACAGATGGAAAATAGCATTTAAGACATTTAAGACAAGCATTTGCTTTCCCAACATTGCTCCTCTGAGATCAGGGATGTTGTCATCAGCTGGAGTTGGTCCTTAATGTTATGTTTCCTTCCATAACACTGACTTAGAAGGCAAGAAGAAAAAGCTCCCTACAAATGACCATTATAACAGGGCGCTTTCTACTGCCAGACGGAATAGGTATCAAATTGTTCCATCTGTTATAACTAATATTCAAAACCCAAATGTCTGTCATTTGTTTCAGAAATTTCAGAGGATAACAAGACAAAATATGCCCTCTCTAGTGTGATCTATTCTTCCGTTTCATTGTCAGCTTATAAATCTTTTCTTTGACTTGTTTTGTCCCCTGGATATTACACTTTGCAAGGCATTTGTGCACCAATGTATACAATTGTTTAATATTGCAAAAAAAAAATATTTAGTTTCCAAATGGGGTTTGTTTCTGAACAGTAATAGGGAAAAATATTTTCAGAAGTCTTCCCATGCTGAGATGTTCAGAGCTGCTCTTGGAAATGTCATTATTCAGCATATGATGTGATTATGTAAGGAATTTTTTATGTAAAACCTCCTGGAAATGTTTTATTTACATGTAATGAATGATTAAACTAGCTTTACTACCTGGGGGTAACGTCTATTAAATTTTAAGAAATTCTAATAAGAAATCTTTCTGGTATAATCATGCTGGAACCCGCATCACCATTTTGAATAACTTCAGCCTTAACCAACGTAAAGGATGAAACCATTTTGAAAAAGGAGCGTTACTTTAGTCGCTTTAGTGTTTACTTTAGTTCTTGCTGGGCTAAAATCTGAGCAACACTGACGAATATGTCACTCTCCACTATGAACGTTTTTTTTTGTGTATCAGCACTGTCTCTTCATGTCTCAGTTGTGTCTATTTTCTTTTTTCTGAAACTTTCAAATACTCCCTATAGGGCAACATGATAAAGATGATATGAAACAGAGACCAACCTTTCATCTTATCTCTATTTTCACGCTCATTGTTAGGGAGAAAACAAACTCTAACTAACATCCTAAAGAAGAAAAAATCCAGTCGAACATATCTGTGTGTGTGTGTGTGTGTGTGTGTGTGTGTGTGTGTGTGTGTGTGTGTTTTGCTGGATAACAGTAATGCATGTGGGTGCTGGGACAAGCTTGCTGGAGGAGCTCACCATGGACACACACTTACTGTGATGATAATAAAACATATACTTCTATACATACTTTCTTATGCAGGCAGGAGCACAGCTGCCTCACATGGTCCCCAAACACACACTGATGTACATTCTCAGTTAAACACACACAAATTGGAAGATAACAAATTTGTTTAGTGGTATTTAATTTGTTATCACTGTTCAGGGCGTGTGACACACGTGCAACACACACAGACACACTCTCACACACAGATGTTCAAAATTCAGCAAACTGAATGATCAGGATGAGAAGTCCTAGTCCTCGGATATTACCCCCTGGAATGGGATTCTTCACACCATATATGGAACGTCACATTTGCCCACTTCTTTAGCTGCCCTTCCCATATAGGGGTCTTACTTTTCTATAAAGTATAAAATGGCACATTCATTGCTTGGAAAAAAACGTCAGTATACTGTGCATTCGCGTGGTGGCAAAATATGACATTGTACATTTCTGAAGAAATATATATTTAAAAAATTGTGGTACAAAAACATCCAGCATCAACAGTACCTTTAATTAATGTCTCAAAACAGACTGAATATAAAAGAAACTTAATAGTGAAATTATTGGACTATTTCTTTATAAAGTTTTATGATATACGGTCAGTCCAAGATCATCTCAGGTTCACCCCAAGATCATTCTAAGCGATGCCTGGTATTATCAAAGAAAAGAAAACACATTAAAATGGAAAATATAAAAGGAATAATTTCAGTCATTTGACTGTGTCTGTGAATCTCTGAGGAACTGTACACTTGTCTGTGGAGTTTTATTACTCATATGGGTGTCCTGAGGCTTTTCTGAATTGCCTGCATGTCTGCAAATGTCTGTTTTTTTTAATCGCACACCTGTCTGCAAAGCTTTTAAAATTATGTGCATGTCTCTGATGCTTTTTTTTAAATGGGCATATCTGCTCTACGTTTTTTAGTTGTGCTTGTAGATATAGTTGAATTTGTACACCTGTATATGAAAAGCTTCCTTACTATTCTATGTCTAAGTCTACTTTGGCAATACAAGTAAGAACAATGAATTTTCTTTTTATGTTATCACGTCTTATGTTTAAAATTTTTCTTCTACATTATCAACAAATCAGTTTATAGTTGTTATTTTTCACGATTTGCTTAGGTAAGAGAGTTATTTGCAGAAATGTCGTTTTGACAGGGGGGCCAGACCTGGAAGCCTGGCAAACATGTATGCTCTTCATCGAGCCATTATGGTGAACCGATGACTCCCAAAATATCACTGGGTTCTAGGCCATGAATCCACCTCCAGATGGGATGCCAGTCCATTGCAGAGTGGTTTCTCTCACACACACCTTCACACTCCATGGGTAATTTAGAATGACAAGTTAACCTGAAACTCAGACACGGGTAGAACATGCAAACTCCACACACATTGAGCCACCGTGCCACCCGGGAAAGGTCTAGTGAGGATAAGTCAAATTTTAAAAAATAATAATCTCATCAGTTCAAGTTACAGTTGTCAGTTTGCATGAGCTTGTTTGAAGAAGACAGGTTCCACATCACATCTAAATATATTCTAAATTAGAAAACTTTTCACTTATCACAATATCCCTTTTCTCAAAAAAGCCTTGAAAGAGCTGTCTGACTAAATGAACATTATGATGACCAGAGGAATCATAAGGAACCTTGGCTTACAGTGCTGGATGCTGACAGTGTTGCTGCGTTTGACCTCTATTGTGGCTACAGAACCAAAATTTAACCAGTCATGAGAATAACCTTGAAATCAGGATCGACACAGGCAGAGGGCTGGATTTCTGCTTAAAATATCTAACTGAAACTGTAACAACTTGGATGGGTCTGCCTGTTGATTTCCCTCTAGTCGAGTAATTTTATCTACAGATTCTGTGCAACTCAACCTGGTCTGAATGAGAAGAATTCTAGTTCTGTTTGTGTGTTTCTCTGATTAGGAAGAAAGGTAGATTATCACTTCTGAAGGTCATCCTTATGTATCCCAAACTGCTTTTTTTCATTTCTCCAAAGACAGCATGGATTTAGTGTCACATCTAAAGCTTTTTGCCCATTTCAATATACATCTCAGTTTTGTTCATCCCAGTTGGCTCAGATGTTTACATGAGGTCCACTGCTGCATTGAATGCTTTTCTGGCAATTTGGAGAACTGGGAAATGTTCATATAAATATTTGAAAGATGTGAATTTCTTTCTGAACGTCTTTATCAGTGTCAGTGGAGGTTACTGTGCTTTTCAGCTTGTTGTGGGGGCTTTGACTTTTACTTTTTCATGCTATTTACAGTTGGTTCTGGGGCAGTGGTGGTTAGAAATGATAGGAAGTAGTTGGTGGCCCAGACTTGTTTTCACCTGGTGCCCGTGAATCACATGGTCACCGCTGGGGGCTGCCATTGGTGTTCTTGTTTAATTTCTTGCTTTTTATCTGCCTTTCCAATCTGCTTTCTATATCTCTGTGTTGTTATGCTAGGGTCGCTCTAAATAAGAGAGCAAGAGTCTTATAAGAGTCAGATGATTTTAACTGTCTAGTAGAAAGGGAAAACAGTTCTTGCATTGCTACATTAAATGTACGTTTGAGCATTTAATACTAAAGCAAACAGGGGTGTTTACAAGTTTACATTTTTATTCCTTTAGTTTTGATTAAATATGTTCCAGCTACTTTATTTGAGGAGTATTCTTTTTACCCTAAGTCCATCACCAGATGAGATATTCATGTGAAGATGCTTCAGTCACTTTAACACATTTGTTCTCAGAATTCAATGTGATACAAGCTGACTGGAGTGACTTTTATCCAACTATTCAAAAGACATTTGATTTGTCCCACCCTGAGCTACACCAGAAGATCCCCTTCTTAAAAACGTGGGCGACTGAAGTGTCTACCATTCTTATAATAGAAAAGCTAGTATTCAACTTGTAGGGTAACTTTAATAGACCATGGAGGATTACATCTCCTTTTTGGATAAATAGTTCCATAGCCCACCTCCTCTAAATACTGTAATCTTTTTGCGCTGCATTGTGTGAATATGCATGAACTTGCATTTTCTTGAGATACTGATTCTGTCTCTGTGTTGTGACCTAGTTCTGTTCTGACCCAAAAAAAGGTTAAAAAAAATTTTTGGAAGTAAAATGACCAAAAAATGGGCTTGTATGAATAAAGGAAATATTTTCCTAAGCTGTTATATTGTTTTTTTTTTGTTTTTTTTGCACAAGACCCTGTTATATATGTGATGCATGTATTTTGCTAATATTGTACAAAAGGTGACTGCATTCTTGAAATATATATATTATTCACTATTATTCATAGTTAAAATAAGCCTTCAGAAATATATAATAATAATATAATATAATTTTCCTTATCAGTGTTCACAACATTTTTTCCTGTGAACATTAAATTTAATTTCACACTTAAATCTCACATTTGATAGAAAGGATGAGGTGGAAATACATTATAAGCGGGGTAGAACCACCTACACCAGCAGAATGCTCTAATTCAGCCCCCCTAAAACTGGTAAACTCTACGCAGGAGGGCATCCGTAACCCTCCATAACTCCCTGCAAAGATCAAACACAACTATTTACAGATACACAGCAGCAATGCATTATGGGTGGCATAATGCAGGAGCATGACACCTGTTTTCTCGAACCAATCCCTTGCTGCCTATCTTGCCCCCTGCGGTAGGGTGAGGATGCGAGAGATCGAGTGACCCCGAGACCACATACCACAAGGAGTAGCTGCTCACCCCAGGATCCTGATCCTGTTGTCCTCACAAAGATCTTTTTTTTACAGCTCTCAATAAAACACTTCCCTATGACTCACCCCTCCTGGCAACTCCCTCTCTTTCTCCACTGAGGTTCAGGTTACATTCGTATCAACATAGCAACATATACGTAACACAATACAGCTTCCGCCCAAACTACACCTAATACACATACTCAGGAATCTGATGATCGGGGGCCACCTTTACACCACCCCAACCAGCACCATTCAACAGCCCTTTAGTGATACAAGCAAGGGTTTTTTTATCACCTGTTTACATCGCCCCAAAATTCCACCAGTACATGTTTTTACTTTAAAATTTTCCTGGGCAGACCCCTCTCCCCATAGTATGTAACTGGTTTTGTGGTGCCTTACAGTTCCTGGCCTGCAGGTTCTGATAATAAACTCAGTTTACATGGAGTTTGCATGGGGGTCCTATGAGGGCTCCATTTTTCTCCAAAGATATAGTTAAGGTGAATTGGTGACTCTAAATTGCAGGCAGTGTGTGTGTGTGTGTGTGTGTGTGTGTGTGTGTGTGTGTGTACACGTGCAGGCATGAGAGTGTGTCTGAGAGGTTGTGATTTCCCTACAATGGACTGGGATTCCATCCAGGGTGTACCCTGCCTTATGCCCTTGCAACAGGCTCCAGATCAACAAGACTTTGTTTTGGACAAATGGTTACAATGATGGATGGATGGATGGATGGATGGATGGATGGATGGATGGACACACAGATTAGGTAAACCCAAAGGAGCTGCAGAAACAGGTCTCTTTACGTTGAAGAGAGTCAAGCATATCGGGTTCAGTTCCCTGGAAGCATTTGACAAGACACATCCATATGCACCACAGAGACAGATACCTCTGGACAGCTGTGTTCCATGAAGAGCTGCACAGCTCAGATTAGATGAGATGGGTGGGAGTAGTTTGTTTACAGATCCAATTACTCTGACGTGGTAAGGTCTGAATTAGCTGCCCTGTGCTAATCACTCTGCCCTGGGGGTCCACCCACTTGTCAGCAGAACTGGGGAGTGGAAGGAAAGGGTCGGAGGGAAGGGGCAGATCTGGTGGGGCACAACAGCAGAGGTTCCTCTGCTGTCGAACTCTGCTCCTCAGTTTGACAGATGAAGGAGAAAAAATGCACTAAATGCTCTTTTGATCATTATATGTGGAAAAAGCCATACTTCCTAAAAATATGTCTTATACTGGAAGGTTCATTTTTACTTGGAGTTAGCTGTGTTTCTTGAACATAACTAAGCCTTATCTGAATAACTGCACATTCCTGTGCCATGACATGTTCACCTGTCCGGTTAAGGAAGCATAGATCTGGAGTTCCAGGAAGCATAAGACCTGTGCAGATCTGAACGTGATGCAAGGGAAAATTTTTGCGTGATGATAATTGTTCTCTGAAAAGCCATAATACCCACATTCCAGAGTAGTCTGGACAGTAGTAAGACCATCTCATGCCATGAAGCTGTTTCATGTTGATGTCCCCACATCTAGTAACAGTTCACCTCTCTTCTCCATGTAATTGCTAACTGTTTGCTTTCCTAATCCATATATTAACTTCCAAACATTCTTGCAAGTTGAGCACCGCATAAATGACAGTATTTAACAAAAGATTTCTTTTCTAATCGCAGCTTGATCCTTTGACAGTGGTCAGAAAAGCAGCGGTAGCTCAACATCATCCTTGTTCTTGGTGCAACACATAAGAACTACAGCAAATTGGGATGAGCAGAACTTAAAATATGTTGTGATGACGAAATGATTCCATCATCCTTGTTAATGAAACCACACATTTTCCCCCAAACCAGTCTATAAAAAATATACACTCTTCATTTTTAGGGGTCTAAATCTATAATGTCATGCAAGTACATAATATTCAATGCCATCTTTTACATTTATTAATTTTGCAGATGCTTTTCTCCAACGCGTTCCCTTCAATCTTTCTGCCCACCGTACAGTTCTATGCACGTATGGCCTCAATGTGACGTTCTGGGGGATGAACACTGATAACTTTGACATCTCTATATAAGCAGTATTTATAGAGGATTTGATGTATATGCTGTATTTAAGGAGGATTTGACCTTCAGGAAGGTAAATAATTTGCGCGATTTGCGTTACCTCTCATTTTTGCTTGCTTTACAGAAGTTGGATCCATTTCCGAATGCCTCTCCAAATATTTCAGAAATGTGGGACTCGTAACTTGATGTGTCTCAGTATTGCAACACATTGCCTCCAAGCAGGTCATGCCAATGCAGTAATTAGCATGAGCAGATGTCCACGGCGTAGACCGAACATGAAAGCCGAAAGCTGTGTGCCAGAACAACGTGGCTTCTGTGCCGAGTTGCACCTGCCCTCTGATCTTAAAAGCTGGGATGGGTTTGATAAAAGTTCACATTTGCAATGCAGTTGTACTCCAGATGAAGGATCCCAGAGATAAGGGCTCTGTCTTATTTCATGTCAGATGTTTGATCTCACAGAAAGCTGTCGCTGTGGAGCCCAGCAATAGTTTATGCAAACAAAGAATGATTCCGTGTCGCTGCATTTAGGAACTGCAAAGCTGGCATGCAAAATAACAAGCAATATTCTTAACAAAATTAACATTTGTTTCCTTTTCCATTGATTTTGACTGTAATAAAAACCTTGGGAACCGGCAAATATTTCCAGCTCTTTTCAAGGTAGGTGAACAGAAGAGGTTTATTAGACACGGAAAGAAGATACACAAGAAACATGATGAGTTCCAGCTTTATAAAAACTTTTTTTAAAAAAAAGTTTAAAATACTTTTTAAATATATTGTTCATACAAAATTGCACAAGCAGTGGACATTTTATAGAACAGGCTATATTTTTGACATTTACCAGTGTATTTATAGGCTTTTTTCTGCTATATTTATAAGTGTTAACAGCAATATTTCTAGAGGATAAATTTGTGGGAGAAAATTGTTTTTTGTACAGTTCGTTGTTTTTTCAAGCCGTATGACAAGTTTTCCTTGTTCCCACTTCTTAGTACTGGTAAAGCATTGTGTTCTGTGAGCCAATGAAACAAAAGGTTTAGATAAAAGCGAATGCTAAGCGATATTAATACGTATCTGTGTAACAATGTATATCTATGTTTCATGTTTACGGTATTAACAGTCCCTGTTTCAATCCGAGACAAAACAACAAAAAGCAATAAAGTTACAACTGGCTGATTATGCAAAAAGAATACTGAATTAAATAATTCCATTCATACATCCATCCATTTTCCTTAACCACTCTATCCAGGGAGGGCAGTCCAGAGCCTACAAACTATATAGCTGCAATGCATTAGCACTCAATATACAACAACAGAAACTATCACGTTTAGACCTAAAACACGTCCTCTGGAACAGAAACGTAAAACTGAATTAATTTTTTTTAGAAATTATCATGAATAATTTTATATAATTTTTCATCTATTAATACTCATTCATGTCTATTTTGATAAAACTGATTTATATTCACTTGATAAGATTCGCTTTTTCATGAACTTAATGATGCTTTTTAATGTTTGCTAATTTCCACCATCGCTGGAGAATAAATATGTTTGAATAAGTATGAGAGTAAACATCGTCATTATTTGTTCATTCAATTGATTCGCACTGCATTTGTCAAGCGCCATAAGCATTTATGTGTTGCATAAACTTGATATCCTCTTTTTATGTTTCAATTTACTCAGTAGCTGCTAATCCACTTTAGACATACGGGAGCCCAGAGCCTTTTCTGGAAAATGGAGTGGAAGGCTGAAGAAAATATACCCTGGATGGCACATCACACATTTA
Source organism: Arapaima gigas (assembly GCA_900497675.1). Taxonomy (NCBI): domain Eukaryota; kingdom Metazoa; phylum Chordata; class Actinopteri; order Osteoglossiformes; family Osteoglossidae; genus Arapaima; species Arapaima gigas. Next base: position 36,567 of record UFQX01000748.1, on the reverse strand, counting down.
CTCACAGTCACACAGTAAGGGCATTTAGGAGTCACCAGTGAAGCTTAAATGCATGTGTTTGGACCGTGGGTGAAACCAGAGCACCAACAGTAGATACCAATCCAGACATTGGGAGAAAAAGCAAACTCCACACAGACTGCGCTAGATTCAGACCTGCGCCCAAGCAGCCCCGGCTCAACCCCGGTACCCATTCTGCCCCATTTCATTTCAATTCATTTTCATTTTTTTAATATTAAACGCTCTGCTCAACATTGTGACACTGAGCTCTGCACAATACAGCACATATTCTTCCCACATTTCTTCACAGTGGGAAAGTGCTTTCATTCAAAATCTAAATATTTCACCACACATTGAGAATCAATTAAATACTTTCAATTTTGTCAGATAAAGACATGTGAAAGCTTGAAAAGACGTGGAAAAAATAATAGTAATAGATGACATGTACAGTGGGAGTTGTGAAACGGTATAAATTGCTTCACTTTGCTGTTACTGTAAAAGCCAAGCAAAGACAGCTAAGTGACATTACTATATAAAAAACCAACTCTCTCACGTTTTAAAACAATATTTTCTTTAAATTCATTGAGGTGCAAGTTTATTACATGCACCACCCTTACCTTCAAAAAACTGTGTATTCCAACAAGTTACGTAGTATTGTAGTAACCAGTGTTTCTAGCAAGAGTTAGTGCTCAACCAGACATTGGAATTGGCAAAATAAGTGATCTTAGCTGATGTTGAATGGGACATGAGAATTGGCACTCGGCATGCTGGTTCTAGCGTCTCCAGGATTGTTGTTATCCTGGGCTCTTCATGCACAATCATTACAAGGTTTCACTGAAAATGGTGGAAAAAAACAAAAAAGTACTAGTGATTGTTGGAAGGATCAGAATTCGGTGCAGGCAACATCCATCCAGTCCATGAAACTGGTGGTGGCAGTGTGATGATGTGGGAGATGTTTTCTTGGCACACATTAGGGATCTTGATATTCACTAAGAACATCTGAATTCCATGATGCATTTGAACATCACTGCTGACCAATTTTATCCCTTCATGGCTGCAGTTTATCCCACTCGGAATAAACTAGAGCATGATAGTGCACCATGTTACAAGGCACACGTCACAGGAAAGTTCCAAGAACATGACCGTGAGTTTTCATTGCTCCACTGTCCTGCACAGTCCCTGACTGTTGACCCTTTTGAGCATCGTTGCAATGAGGTGAAAAGGGCTGTTTGCAGCAAGACTGTGCAGCCGTCCAATTTGCACCAACTGCAAAACACCAACATTTCCACATGGTGCAACATTTCTGCGCAACACATACAGCATCTTGTCGAATCCCTGCCTAGACAAATTCATTCTGTTCCAAAGGCAAAAAGATGGGTAAGGCACACTAGACAGGTGTACCTAATAAACTGGCAACTCAGTGTATGGCAATATTACTGACCCTAATATTGGGAATCCAGACTCTTAAAATGTTTCTAAAACTATTAGATTTCTTCCAAACTCTGTAACCTTGAAAAGTAATTAATGACACTGCGTAAGTAGTTTTCTTCTTATTTGCAACACAAATGTAAAGCAGCTGTATTAATAAATCATTTGCATGATTTCAAAGGCAACAGTGAAGTAAAAATGATACTTTTCCATTTATTTTTTATGTGAGACATCTATTTTTCACCTATCTGGAAATGTGAATATGAAGTAAGCCCTGTTATATAATTCATTTCACTTCTTGATCATCAGTATACGTAAACTTCTTCAGTATTCATGCTGTTCCATTTTTAAACGCAAAATTCAGCGATCTCGAGCCATTAATGTCACCATGGATGTATCCATGGTTAACAATCGGAGTAAAAGACTTGTTTTAAATCAGCGCCACATCTGTTACATGTTAGCGTGTAATAAAGGCAGCACAGCGAAGAATGCGGGCTGAGTTATTGAGTTTAGATTTGCAGACCTTGAGCCCAGAAGATCTGACGAAGATCTGACAAGGAACTGCCCATGTTTTCAGCTTATGGAATGGTTGCCCTTGTTCCTGCAATAGAGAAGAGTGCTAAACTGTACTATAGGAGGCAGCAGATGGTGTGGATTATTCTGGACTAAAATACTCTGTGATCCTTTGACAGAAGCCAGAGACATACTGTAAACTGCAACAAAACTCAATCTGCTAGAAAGTAAAAGAAAGGGGAAATGATCAAAATGAAGAACGCATCATAATATCTATAAATAGTCATGCTTTGGTCTTTCTCCTGCTGAAAGTCACTTATTAACCAAGCTAGAAGATGTAGCAGCAATACACACCATACGGGCAATAAAAATATCATTTGTGCAGCAGTTGCTCTGGGACGGAATATTAGTGATGCGGCCAAACGGGAGGCAGGAAATTGCCAATCCTGATTTTTAATGTTCACCGAATGAATTCTACATTCTACCCATTTGTGGATACCTTGATTCAATTATGCTGCGTTTTATTTCGATGAAATATTTTTATGTAAATGAGTGGTTCTGCGGATTCAACTAAGAAAAGACCTCACCTGGACAAGTTTGTTCCTCATTAGCTACATGAGATACAAGGAAACAAGGGATAAAACCTGAAACACAGGGTTTAGTTTGCAGCTCTGCATTTTCTGATAGTCCCTCCTCATTTTTCTTAATCGAATTATTATGTTAATAAGACTAATGATCACAGGAGTGATAAGTTAAGACAAATATTACGCGCCATGCATCTTGAATTCAGCTACCCACCACATGCTGCCCTGTATGGTCATGTATTTTGCTTCTCTGAAAACAAGGGAGCTCATGTACACAAGGAATTTCCCTGAAGGAATCAGAATTTATTGTGAGCACCGAAGTGTAAGTAAGTATTTGCATGACAAAACCATCAGCATCTGTGGTTCTAGTAATGATATTTCAGGTCACATGAATATTAAGATATAAATGTAGCAGCAGGAACACAATATATCTTAACAGTCTGCAGAATTCTTAAATTTGCATTTTGGAAATGATAGTGACCCCACAAGTAAAGCCCTTCTACGAAGCCACTTATTTCCGTAGGGGGGAAAAAAACTACAAAAAACACTGGAGCTGTTCTAAACTTGTGCAAATAAAATCCAAATGTCACAATATCATATTGAATGACATTTCATTAATATATAACATAATTAAATGATATATTTTAGCAAGAAAACCAGTTTACATACATCATTTTTCAGAAGCCACATGTGCAGTGCTTTGAAGAAGTATTCAGACCCTTAACAATCCTCTCATTGTACTGATCATAAATGGTACATTTACACCATACACCGTAAATATTACAATGCACCACAGTGATGCAGACAGAGGTCACTGGGAGTTTCTGGTCTTTCTATAAAAAATATAATCACCATCATTCAAAAAATAGTTGAATAGTTGAACAGTATTCAAAAAATAGTAGAAATATTTCACCATGCACTGACCTGCAGCCTGCATCCAAATAGCATTAGCTTGAATTCATAGTTCACCTGATCTGATCCACATCCTTATCTAGATGCCCTCTCCACAGTCTCAGCAACTTGTATTGCATTCCTCCTTTGGCTGCCTGCGATACCCAGCGTACTGTAGGCCCTATGCAGTAATCCTATGGCAAAGCTCCTGCAAAACTACTCTGATGGACCTCCCACCCTGCACCTCCAGCTTGTTGAGTAGAACTGCTCCATCAGTTCCTTGTACCACACCATCTTTCTCATTAGCCTCTTCTACCCATTCATCCCAAGGAACAATATGCTCTACCATGATGACTTCCTCAGATCCTTTACAATGCAGTATGGTGTTTGGCCCCAAAGAATAAGACATCTAAAGAAAATCCAACGTGTCCTTCCTAAGTCAATAATTAGTCTTCTGAGATTTTGTGGAGTCCTGTTCTGGTGATAGGTGCTAAAATTTTGCTTTCACCATTCTCAAACAATATGACTTGCCTTCCTGGCTAAGAAGGTCCTGACGTTCTCTTCCCGCAATGATAGACTCTGCCACTGGCTCAAGAACCTGAGTGTGGCACCAGCAGTACCAGCTTTCACCTACGAGGTGCTCCAAAGTTGCTCTTTGAACATAAAGGACTTGGAGGGAAATCGACTTTTCTCTTTCCCAGCTGAACGGGTCAGACAGACCAGGCAGCACATCCTAAACAGTTTGGATCAAGAATTTAATATCCTGGGCCTCTGCTCTGAAGAGTTCTGTGAACAAGATCTTACACACCAGCACTTGCCCCATGTTGGATTTGTTGCTATTGTGTGCAGCTCCTCCTGAATCAGCTTGTGTCTCTCCTTCTCTTGGACATTGTCCTTTGGCCACAAACACAGCTCTTCACAATACCAACATACTGTAGCACTACAGCCAGTGCACTTCATTTCACTTCTACTTGCTGTCACCTTCACCTTGATGCCTGATCCAGCAACTCTAGGATCACCCAGGTACCTGTATCGCAGCACTTTCCTTGTCCATGTTACCCAAAGTTCTTCATGTGCTCCTCCTAAAGGCCAGTTTCAGTTTGTTATTGTATATATGAGCCAATGATGCTCAAGTATGGAGGTACGCCAAGCTACCTGTGAAATCTTTCTCTCAAATGCTGCAACTGTCAACACTGGGACAACATAAACAGCAAATTCTGCTCATTTCAAAACACCAAAACTTCAAACGAATCACTTCAAGGTGCCATCGTTTTCCTGTTACAAAACATTTCAGAGCGGCCAAAATTTGCCATATCAACACTGAGTAATTGGAAACTGTTGAAATAAGTAAAATGGGAGTGAATTCTCTTCTTGCACACCAGTTTTCACCATTGTTTCTATGTTTTAAGGTCAAAAACAACAAAGCTATATGAAGAACATGACAGCTGGTGAAATTACTATTGGTCTGAACTGGAACATTACATAATGCATCCTAAACAAATGATCAAGGTCACTACCTTGTAGCTGACGACAGACACTGCTAATGCTTTTTTAAATGGATTAAACTGGCTTATACAAATGAAATGATAAGTGCTCTAATATCACTGTAGAGCAAAGCACGTTCCGTTCGCACCACAGTCCACGTTGCCCGATACACTCCAGGAAACGCTCTGTTGACATTGCACTGGTTTGTCCTTCTGCATGTGCTGCTTGCATCGAGAAATTGATCTTCTGCTAATTCAACAGCGGATTATTAATTAGAAGTGTCCCATCCAGAACATGGTGTAATTGGAACGCATAGATCTGAGCCCTGTCTAACCTTACATTTCAGATGGGAAAGCATGTTAAAGCTCCATATAAGCAGCCACAGTGAACATTAATCTAACAGATCAAGCAAATTAGGAGTTACATTGACTGGTTTCCATAAAGTGCCAATATAATTAGTAGAACTGTTGTCGTGACCATAACAGCAGGACCTTCGGACTATCAAAGTGCCTCGGTGTCTTCATTTAACTATAAACAACATTTTTATTTATTTTTTCTTTTTAAAAAACAGCAGCACATGTTATCTGTCCACTAGCAGTTCGCACACAAACACCGACACTGATATACGTATCCATGCTTTTTTGCCCAGGTCAGTCAGCATCAGTATTTTGGACATGTGAATTTCATTGACAGCAGTTGACACAGTCAAAAGCGGACAAAAATGATGCTTGACGTCGCTCTTGATCACGTAATCATTATGTGTACAGAGTTTTGAAGCAAAAACAGATCAAACAAAATCGTGAAATATCTCGGCTCAGAGAAGCATGTGTTTGATCACGCTCAGTATGTTGAGTTTTAAAACTTCTTAGATGGCAACGCACTGTTTCTAAACAGAAGAAAACGACAGCAAACCCTTAAGATGGGAAAATCCTGTTTCTTTCCTTCCTGGAAATAAAATATCTATGAGTAGAGAACATGGAATGTTTTGGGTTATATTTCATGTTCCCTGGGAAAGTGGAGAAATAATAGGTCACTCTTCAGCAAAACTGAAAACCAGTAGAAGACAGTTGCTTAATGGAAATGATAAGTCAGCGACCCTGCTAAGAAAGTGGCGAAAAACTATGAAAGGTCAGACGATGGAACATGGGAGAACACAACATCTTAAGACACACACAAAATGAACATCAACAGATACACATGCAAAACAACAAAATCCTTCACAAACCACCCTCGAGGGAATTAACTCAATGTTCGATGATATGCTTAAACCACCTCAACTGATTCCTCCAGTTCGACAAGACCCAAGATCCTTGAACTCCAAAATCAGGGACATTTGTTTCCCTTCACATTCAGGGGATTTTATGATCTAAGAGATCCATGACCACAGACTTGTCAATGGCTTATTCAAGCTGCTTCTTGCTAGACAGAAACCTGCTTCAGTTCAAAACACAAAAAAAGACACAGAATGAGAAATATTCTTATTAACCATTATTTGGATGATGCCTTTGTCCAAGGCATTAATATGTTAGTGCAGCATATTATTTTGTTCGCAATCTTTGGTGTCACTCGATGTCTAGAAGGGATGTTGTTTTATTTACAAAAGCGTTGCTTTATTTTTATTTACTTGTAACGTTATCGTAACCGTTTGCCGAAACCTTGCCTTTGGTGCAAGTAAGGAGTAAGGGGATAATTTGCCGTAACGAAATGTAGTTAAAGAGGCAATTAAACTTTAAAATAAAATAAGGTTAACTAACATGCCACATATAACATACATATTATCTTTTCTATGGTCGGAATTCAGTGCCAGTGGAATGGAGTGTCAAGGTAGGACAAAGCAAACCACTAAACTCTGATCTGCAAACATTCATTTCTAACGGGTCCCAATGCACAGAAAAATATTAACACCCTTTATGGTGCGAACACACTGTCTGTTGTGTCACTGACACACGATCTGATGACAAATCTGAAATCTTATGATCACGGGACAGTCGGTAGTGCAAAGGCTGGGAACAATGATGTGTAAAACAGCGGTTGCTAGTTTGAATCGTGCACCCGTTTCGTTGCTTTCAAGCAACGTGTTAACCTCGAACTGCTCTGGTATTAACACCTGGCCGTATATGTAAAGAGTAAACAGTTGTAAATGTATAATTAGCAAATTAACTAAAACATTGTTCATTCATAAACATCAGACTAAAGTTGAGGCCAGTTATTTTCACCCTAAACTGAGCTGCTTGGCATCTCCTCAAAGCCTTTTAAATGTAGAGGGAGAAACTGCATCTCGTAGCCAACAACAGCCAATGAAATCCACATAGGTCGGCTGACGGTGAGGACGTGATGCGAATGACTGGCCGGAAAAGGGACTGTAATGGACAACGGTGGCCATTAAAATCCAAAGAACACATCAGATGATGGAGAGAACGTCTTCCTAATGGCTCGGAGTAAACATGATTTGACTGGTTTTAAGAAAGTTAAAATATTAAATGTTACAAATGCAAAGTGACAAGAACAAGAAGTGACAAGAGGATTGCAGAAACGGAACTGAATAAAAGATTTTCTTCACACAGAAACAGTAAGTAAGTGTTGTATAAGTACAGGTAACTGGTTAGTGCCCGTCTATGTCCAGAAGAGTTGGAAAACGTTGACCTTTACCAGTCACTTTAAATTCAGAGCCTGCACTGGCTGGACTGCCCTGCAATGGGCTGGCAGCCCACCTTGGTTCTGCCCTGTCCTAGACTGGGGTCTGGAATTTGCTCCAAACCCCTGCAATCCTCATAAGGACAAGCAGACAATGAAAGTGAGTGAGTATATTGAGGACATTTTGGAGGATTCAGAAAAACTGGACCAGCAACTTTACTCATATATGTCAGTATGGAGAGGCAACAAAGAACATTCAGCTGATCTCACAGTATAATACATTCAACACTGAAATCTGCTTAACACAAAAAATATTGTCATTATTATTTTAATATTATCCACTGTTATTAATGGTTTAAGAAACCAGCCATTTGCAAGTGAAAAAAAAGTAAATCCAAACTCAAACTCAGGGAACTAAAGAAATTATAAATTAAAAAAATATCTAATTCTATACCTGTAATATTAATGGTTAATCTAAATTCGGGCAAATGAAAGCTGCCATAGAACTTTCTGTTCCTTTTCATTTGCAGAAACAGTTCCAGAATGTATGCAGATCAGGGGAAATACAGTATATGGCCCCAGAACAGGAGTGCGGAACTGACTTAACTCGACACACCTAGACAGTATTTACAGCTTGGTTCTCGTGTAAAATATCCGTAAAATGACTGGCACTGCCCAAACAGGCAACTCTTGTTATCCGACTCCGGTTGGTTCCCAAAAAAGGGTCGGATAACGAAAAATGGGATAACAGGACTGTATTTCTTTTACGTCAAATGGGGAAAATGATACTGCGTTCTCAGTTCATGCAAAAATTACAAACCAATCCTTCTAAATATCACTAAAAAACTATAAAATACTCAGCAGTGCACTCACACCACGCTCCATGTTGATACCACACACACAAGACGCCCCCTCTGCTCACATTCGGGACATCAGATGTGTCCAGGGATGTGGGTGAGGGACACAGAAAGACTGGGGGCTCCACATTCCAGAGTTCACGACAGTTCAGATTCCCTTCTCCCCAGGTTTAAAAATAAAAATAAAAAGCAGGAACTAGTGTATTTGTCACAAACATTTTGGATGTTGTGATTTCTGGATATCCAGCACACAGCAGCGAAAATGTGATAATGAAATTCCTGTGACAAATAAGTGCAGACAACAATTTACAATGAACAAAAAAAAGGAATTTGCTGAAATAAACTCGTGCTGTGACAGAAACAGCGATGAGACAGGAAACCAGTGGCGATTCTCTTGTTATCTTAAAGTTGTGAGCTCACTTTAAAAGTCAGCTCTTTCACCGACTCATCACCCTCCTCCTCGAACATCTACTTCAGGTCCTCAAAAACAGTCGCATATTCTTCTGCTTCTGCTGGGACGCTGTTAGCTTGCACCCACAAACAAAGTGAGACAATGCATAGGGGGGGCACCAACTTGCAAACAGCTGAGCTGGGACTCGTGATCATGTGTGGTTTCAAACGGAAAGCAGTTTTCAGAAGTTTTTGTCACTATGGCAAGTTGGAGCTGCTATAGCAGTAAACTGGGTACCAAGATACCGGGAAATGAGTGTTGCCTGCATTTGTGGAATAAACCAGTTAGCAATGCATAAATAGGAATTGAGAAAACAGCATTTTTTTTTAAAAGGTCAAGATTGATAATACTCTTTTTTATTACTTATAAATGAATACATATCTAGATATATTTAAGACTTTTATAGAGCATAACCAGCAAATAAACTGAAGTCTTCCACATGGCCACAGCCTGCTTTGGACACACATCTCAGCCAAGATAAAACCCTCTGCCATCTACAGGTCTGATGTTACTGGCCCGGTGTCCACGGTGATGTCCGGCATTGGAGTGCGGAATGCCCTGGTTGTCAGAGACCAAACCCTCCCGCTGTCCCCAGGGCGCTGCTCCAACCTTGGTGAAGACCCCCTTTGAGTGTGTATCTATGGACCTCATTGTCCCATTACGGTGAAATGTACACAAACGTCACTCTGCGCTGGTAATCGAGGATTACGCAACCCGCTAGTCAGAAGTGGTCACCTTGTGCAACAGCGAGGTGAAGACCATCACGGATGTACTTTTTCGTGTGTTCTCACGCGTGAGATTCTTACCAGTGTGGGCTACAAAGTGGTCCGCTCTGACGGGGAAATTCCCACTGAGTTTATCATGTCAATCTCCTGAAGAAGTGGCAGAAAGACCAGACCTCTATTTCCCCAATGCCTGTTTCCCTGGTAACTCTGATGCCTGATCAGAGCTGAGTCCCAAGGTCCCCACCACTCCTCCTGCTCGGGTCCCTGTTGGGGAGGGACTCTCTGCAGCTCAGCAGGAGGACCTAAACGGTTTGCAGTCCAAGTTTTCAGACATCATCTCTCCGACCTAGGGATGCAGTAACCTTTTTGAACGCCACATTGAACCATAACTGGACGTACTCATTTGTTGCCCCCATCTGCATTTGTGCAGGAATAGAAACTCGTGAATGAAGAACTACATGAAATGTCAGGACAGGAACAATAGTGGAATCTAAAAGCAATTGAAGTAGCTTTATTGTTCGTGTGCCTAAAGCTGGCAAAAGCTAGAGGGCCTTTCTTGTCGTGTCCTGATTTCTCACTCCCCTTTAAGCTGCAGACTAATGCCCCGGACAGAGGATTGGGGGCCGTCTTCCCTCCAAAAGTAAATATCACCCTTTTTTCTAAAGTTGTCCCCAAAGAGAATGTTGCTACAGTACCACAGAAAAGGTAAACTTTACAATAAAATGGGACGGGAGTTCTAACTCTTTATGGTTCAGTCCCCCCGCCGTTGGCTACCTTCCATGAAGGACACCAATGCTTGATTCACCCATTACCCGGTACTAGGCCTTTTAAGTTTCAGGAACCTGGATTCTCCCTGGTTGTCCCTGACTACCTCTTTTAGTGGGGGTCTCAGCCCTGTCAGGGCTGGTTAGGTAACCCCCCGACTGGTTCTCAGCAGGGGTGGAGTGTGCCACATGAGGAGAGACAGAACACACAGTTCTTCATTTCACTCGTGGTTCATTAAGTTCATTACAGTTCAAAATCAGTCTCACACACACACACACACACACACACACACACACACACCATTGCACAAAGCCCACATTAGGACATCGTGCCAACCTTAGCATCACTGTGACAACTGCGCTGGTTTGTGGGACAAGAGGAGTCACAGCTGCAGCTTTCTTTTTCTTTTCTACTCATACATCAGGTAAAACAGGGGCCCTTCATCTCTGTGCTCTCAATCTCTGACTCCAAAAGAAGAACTTCCTTATTCTGGACAGTTAGAGTTCAAGTAGGGATGTCATGGCAACTGTGTGTGCTGCTGATCGTAACTAGACATTTGTGGTAGGGTTGGTATGGTGTCCAGGTGTGTAGAGTGGTGTTTGAAAGCCACTGTGTGATTCTGAACTGAAATGAAATGAAGCTGGAGCAAGACACTGAGCTGGAAAATGTTTTTATCTTTTGGAAATTTAATGAGGCACTTGTATATTTAATTTATAACAAAAATAATGTTAATATTTAGCAGTGTATAGCAAGCTGAACAGTCAAAAAATCACCAGACATATTTTGATGTGCAGTCCATCCTCTTTTTTTCTGGACTGTTGGCAGGGAGGAGGTGTTCAGATATGGCAAAAAAGTCCAGAAAATCAAAAGCATAATTAAAATGTAATATTCTTTACTATGGCACCATATACTGCACTGTGTTACTAGAGTAACACTTTTACAACCTAATGTAGTGTGTAAACTATCAATGGAGACAGTTCACAGACAAGGTGTCAAAATTGTTCAAACTTTATTTTTGTATTAATGAGATTAATTTACGAGAAGCAAAATGTTCTTATTTATTTATATTTCCCGTGGTTAAAATAGTTTCTTTTCTATATTTAGGATTGTTATAATATTCTGGAATATTTTTGCAACAGTCCAAAAATTTCAGAATCTGTAAAATCAAGGTCTACTATATCGAGGATGAAATGTTTTAGTAATATATGATGTTTGTAAAATTTGGCAGAGTGAAATGCATTTTTTTAGCATTGTATATACTGTAGTTCTGTAAGTTAAATTTTACTATACTCCGTATTATTGTAACTTGGTAAGTCAAACTTTGAATTTCTTCAGCCAGTTGTCTACATGAAGAAATGAACAAGGGAATTCGGTCTGCACAAGTTCTCTTTAATGGAACGACAAAGCATTATGGCTTGTACCAAAAAGGCAGTTATGTTACAAAATGTGAAATGAAGTGCATGAACTGAAGCCTCACGAATTCTTTCAGAGGAAGATAACATCTTAACAGATCACTGTGTGAGAGAATAAAAAGGGCGTTTAGACAGAAATTTTCTTCACCAGGAAAGCCGACTGCACTGAGAGGCATATTTTTTAGAAAGGTGGTCGCAGTATATTATAGACTACAACCCAAAAATATAATAATGGCCTACTGGGAAGAAAATAAACACATTTCTACAGTCATATTTTGTCCTATTGTTTAAGGTACATACCACTGAACATAACATACTGAATATACCTTTTGAATTATGGTTAAATCCCAGGGACAGAATTCTTCCATTGCTTAATACTTCCTTTGTATGTTGTACTTTGATTTTTGGTTTGTGAGTGTTCAAAAATTACAGTTGAGCAAGTAAACCACATCTACCTATGGTTCCGGTTGCCAAGGAAACTGCAACGCAGTGGCTATTACTTTGCTAAACTGGGAATGAGAGGTCAGAGATTTGGATTCTTTTTAATTATTATTATATAACTGAGTTCAAAGAGGTGTCACAGTGGAAAAGTAAAAAATAATAATACATTACATAATCACCAAACTGTGTTACCATTAAGGTGGTTGTATTTAGTACATAAGTACTGACAGTTGGGTCAGACAGGTGGACATCACAGAGACTGGTGCTCATGTTGGTCAGTCAAGTGAAAAGGAAAAAAACAAAATATATACATCAGCAAACTTTATTCCCCTTACATCATTAATGTGTGCACTGCCATGTGACTCGTGTACAATTTCTTGTTAATTTTTACATTTTCATTTTCTCACATATAACAGTTACTGGCTTCTGTGGTTCACATCATGTATCACGTATCACCAAACTTTATTGCTTTTCCTTTTGCTGAATTTAGTACATTTGTGTGTGTGTGTGTGTGTGTGTGTGTGAACGTGTATTTGTGGAGCAAGAAAATCCATCAGTACCACATGCACTGGCTGCACTGCTCTTATGTGCACGAGAAAGAATGTGTAGAGTGAATATCCATCAGCATCATCTACATCGTAGTATGTGTGTGTGTGTGTGTGTGTGTGTGTGTTCCACTCTTCCAAGCCTTGTCAGAGATCTAATCTTACATTCTAATTAAGTAAGTAGCCCTTTTGGAGTTTAGTGAAGTTGACTATGGATAAACCTCACTTAGTGTGAGAAGTGCCGAATTTCAAGACTGCGGTTTGAAAAACAAAGTCGTGCATGAACAACAAACAGACAAACAGAATGCGAGCTTTATAGCTATATAGAGATAACTTTAGAGATGTGCAGCTTGTATTCATGCATCATGCGAAATGTACAATCTCTTAAAACTATCTACTTAAATACTGTCCTGGGTTTTATCTCAAATTCACTCTAGTGGGAGGTAGGAAATCTACACCATTTACACCAGCCTTCTTCTTTCCCACCAAGGTCATATCTCTGTGAAGCAGCATAAAGGTTTGCCTCCTTTAGTAAATGGAAGATGCAAAACGTGAAAATTCAAACAATCATTACTAATACTTGAATAGGTAATATTGAATATTTTATCTTATATCCGTCAGGTGTAATACTAGTCACAAGCTATAGGTAAGTTGGGATTTCTTTAAACACTTTACTTAAATTTTCATATAGGGGACTCAGATACAAATTACAGTACAAGAAACCACCTTGAACTTTAAGCAAAGTTAAATAAAAAATAAGTAAACTAAACACAACATGGTCCTGTAACTTAAAAAAATCATTAAGTCAAAGCATATTAAAGATAGAAATACATCAAACAACCATATGTGTCTAACATATTACACATTACAGATTTAACAGTCTTACGGCTGTTACAGGTATTAAAACCTGTGGATGTCAATTCATATAAATTAGACATTCAGTGCGTAGACAGCGTACATGGAACACACCACATGACCTGAATCAGAATGACCACAAGGATCGATGTTCTCATGTTACTTGTCCCACCACTAGGATTCTAAATCCTTATCTCTCTTTAAATATCCTGAAGTTGTTTATATGTTTTAGCAAAAGTAGTAAGTCTATCTGCCATAGTGCATCTCAACTCTTCAGAGTATCCAAAGTTGTTCCCTAACCCACATTTCAAAGGCAGACGCTGTCTCTAACGTCTACTGCTGCAGTTTCACCCTACTGGGGGTGACCTAATACCTTGTTTTTACCATGCAAACTGAGATGGCTTGTGCCTGATACTTAAAACTGCCCAAACACCTATGAGAAGGTTTAGCTACCACTTAACTGAATACACCTTTGAGAGAAAGTCAAACATGTGCAGTCAAAATGTTTTTATCTTCTGGCCTGTCCAGAAGCAGCGTACCCTTTCTTGTTTCACATTTACTACATAATGTTGGGAGATATCAGGATCTATTTTGTGCATTTGGATTTTGATTAGTGGACCCTGTGCTACACCTCGATCTGAATTACATTGCATCTTCCTTTGACGGAACACCCATGTATGTTCTCCACACCTTCTTCCCAAGCCTCTCTTCATACCTTTGTGCCAAACACATGGTATGTCTGTATTTGTGTCCACCTCCCCCAACAATGTATTATAGAAGAAAGAGACTGCTGCACCATTCTTTGGTTTATGCTTACTGATCTTCTCAAGTGTTGGGTGTGTTAGCAAAATCTCAAACTTTGGAATGTACTCAATGATTTGTAAGAATCTACAGAAGATCTTTAAGCTGTTTAAGCTATTCAAATCATCCAAACTTGTTGTAAATATAGAAGTCTTATTGTTATTCCTTTTTGTTTCTACTTGGACAAAACCATGTCCCCCAAACCAGGAGGAGATGTAACATACACTAAGCAAGAAGCAAAGGCATGGTTGTTTTTGCTAGACAGGCAAAGTGCTTAGTATAGTAGATTGTCAGTATGCACAACTGGGACCTTTAAATGGGCCTTGATCTGCATTCCTTTTTAGGGAGTTCTGGAAGATTACATCATCATTACAGCATCAGCCTTTGTTGGACTATTAAGTAAGGCAGCTGTTTTCCCACAAGACATTCTTTCAACATTCAATGTCACCCACAGAATTATCTGAAGAACTCACCTTCCACCAAGAAAAGATGTACAAACTCTCCTATTGCCGTTATCATAAGTGCTTTCTGATATTTTGACTGCCTTGTGGTCCCATACAAATGAAGTTATAATTCAGTCTAATTTCCTAAAATATTTTTTGTAGTGTAAAGGATGGAATAGATGGAAACAGATATAAAAATCCTGGGAGTAGCACCGTTTCGGCTGTTTAAATCCTGCCTGTCGTGCAAAGTCGTCCGAGCTCAAGACTTTGGGTTGCCCTGTTTTCTTTGGCCAATTTAGATACTTAAAACCCCCAGTCTTACTTCTGCATTGCTTGTAATGGTAACACATCAATATTTGAAGGATCTGCGATCAATTTAGAAATGAGTACTGTGAAAAAATGACGCATTGATGTCAGATGACAAAGGCAATAGGTCACTTTTCTTCCAGGTCACGCTAAATCCAGAAAAAGAGCTAAATGTTTTAAGTGGATGTGGCAGTGATGGAATGGAACTTTCTGGTTCTGCCATTTACAAATGGATGGCACCAGCATAAATTGAGATGTATCATGGACAGCCATTTACTAACAGTAGGCGTGTCACGGTGTCGTCAGATACTTGTGGGTATCAGTTCTACTGCCATCGCAAACAACAACCTTCTCAGGTAGTAGGACACAACATAAAAGGTGCTGATATTTTCTCATTTGTTATAACTGCTGCCTCAGGGTGGGCATATAAAACTTCAGTGCATTTTATAAACATGATGATTCTGAAGTTATCTGAATACCACTCTCCTAGCCTGGAGAGACATTAAGAAATGCCTGTGGTTGCAGGTGATTTTTCTCTCTGATCTCCTGCTGCACTCAAACTTTCCCATAAACATTAGCCAAATTGGTCTCTGGAAACGGCTGCCTAATGGTTTGTTGGACGGGTCGCATTTATTTTTACACCAAAAACTGGCTCGCATTGAACTTCTAAGAATGAAATTTGGCCAACCCAACATAGATTTCTTCAAATATATTCAACTGTGTCATTTTATTACAGCCACAGACAGAACAAGATATAGGGGAACAAGAGAACAGACTTTGGACAGAACTATCAGAAACAGAGAAACAACTCTTGGTATAGAACAATTCCAAAGGCTTAATTTCTACCCTTTATTCTACTTTATTAAGTGTTGGCACATGTTTGAACGAGACATAGGAATGTGACCTTGACGTGTCCTTCAGTGATGATGAATGGTCAGCTATATGTACAAAAGTTTTCCCAACATGCACCTCCCCAGGCATCCAGAAGCAAAAGTTCATCTACAGAATCTATCTTCTCCAGTGTGTCTCCATAGGATGTCGCATAATCGTTCAGGGCTGCAAACATACACGACCATTCAGTGTGATTGAAAAGTCTTTGCACATTTCGCAAAATCAAGCATGTCTGTGCTTCATGCTTATTGTACAATATATTGAATGGGAGTCTCAGATCACATATGAGATCGTTCAGTCTTTTGGCCAGAATCTTGCCAAGAACTTTTGTTTAAATAGGAATAAGAGAGACAAGGTGATATGATGAGACCCAGAGCTGTCCTGGTTTGGGCATCAAGGCAGTGTTAGTGTTGTACATTGTTGGAGGAAATTCGAATTGAGCTGCTGAACATGTTACCTTACAAAGGATTAAAGGAGAGGGTTTACTACTGAATTTATTATAAAATGTCCCACTAAAGCCATTAGGGCCTGCGGGCTTGTTGTTAGCTAGTTGAGATACAACCTCCTGTATTTCCTCTACGGTGATTTCAAGCTCTTAACATCTCATCTGCCTGAGGGTGTAGCAGGGGAACATTTAAACCTGATAGAAAGCTGACAGCTATCACTGACTCCCACAGCACAGTCTGTCACATCACGCTAATTTTCTGCCAAAAACAACCGTGTTTTCTCTGACATTATACAGTAGGTCCTTGGTGTCCAAAGCTAGCAGGATACCGAATTTTTCAGATACTAAATGCCTATTTCCCGTTATTTTAAATGGGAAAAAATATTATTAATAATAATCATAATAATAATGTACTCCCAGCCCATCGGAAAACACCTATATCACTATCAAGCCATGACTTCAGCAGGATAAACACTGTAAACACCAGTTACCTCTTTAGAAAAGACCTAATGTTATCTTTAATGTGAATGTTTATACCGCGGTGCAGTGTGTACACTGCAGCACATTTCACATGTTAGTGCGCATTTAAATAAAGAGGTTTATCTAAAAAAGGAAAAAAAATGCATGGAGCCATTACAGGAAAAATTTGAATATAGAGAGTTTGGATACTGAGGGATTGCTGCAGTTACAAAATATTGCATTATTTAATAATGATTTATCAAAACGCTAAACATACCTTCCCTTTTTCCAGGGTCTTATTGTAGTACTGAGTAGAAGTAACCAAACTGCATCGGGTTTGGGCCTATTATGAAAAAAATCTATTCTGGAATACGACTTGTTAGTGGTAGAATACTAAGAATAGTCATTCAGAGGGATGCAGAACATGGCAAATACGTACTAGGTTTAAGTTCCTTGTATGATCATTTAACACTGTTGCAGATTTAAGTTTTGTAAAGAGGTCGGGCTGTGCATCCAAACCTGAGTTCAAGACACAGCTATGACGTGGCGGCCTGCAGTAATAAATCAAGTACAATCCAAAGCTCCTTCTGAGAAAAGGAAGGGTCATCGAAGTTTGGACCGTACAGGTTGACTAGTTGACTAGGAATTGAGTTCATCTCCCCACATACAACCAAATACCTGCTGTTCATATCAGAGATTGTATGTTTATGTATAAAGCATACGGTCTTTTTTACTACGATAGCTGCTCCCATTACTTTGGTCGAGTTAGACTGATGCACCTGAGTTGTCCATGGAGGTTTAGGAACAACCTGTTGCCTCCATTTAGCGTGGGTCTCCTGCAAAAATATAATGTCTGCATGCAACCTGTTAAACTGCACAAAAACGTTGCCCCTTTTTAAAGGCATGTTCTTCCCACATGCCAGCAGTCTGAAATGCGATGGTAACAATATGTCCAAATTAGACAAAAATGTCAGCTATATAAATGAATAAATACATACATACACCCGCATACGTATCAGCATACATGAATAACATTAAAATATTTGCAAAGAAAGGTAAATTAAGGTGGAGAAAACACTTCAAATGGAAATGCAAGGTGGAAAGCAAATCTGACATATCCGCTTGTCCGTGCATAATCAGTGTATATTTTTATATTTCAGGTTATGGGCGTAAAGGTCGATTATTTTGTTTTTGCAAAAACAGAGAAATAAAATGATGAAACACGGGCTTACTTTCATGTCTCTTCCTCATCAGTAGTCCAAATCATGATATTTTGATGACTTGGGAAGAATGCAAAATATCTCCTGACATACTGTCACATCAGAAATACACAAAGATATGAAATGTTTTCTTTTATACTTATGAAAAAGCACAGCTACTGCTTAGGCTATAAAATACACGGCGTTTTTTTGATTCAGCTAATTTATATTTTTTTAGCGAAATAAAGGAAGTAAAGAAAAAATGCTGTCCGTGTTGTCATTCTGGTGTTAGCGTGGACAAAAATATTCTGAGCTGGAGTTCAGTCAGAGGACAGAAACAGTAGTCATATCTGCCATTGTCATTCACAGCCAAAGCGTAACACTTTTTTAGCTTTTTTTTTGGGGGGGGGGGGGGGGGCTACTAACTTAGCAGCAAACATTAGCAAAAGGATACTGAGCTTTGTCGGATATTTATTCTCAAGTTCACGTCCAATAAAACCCGCACAAAAGTGTTAAGGCATTCATGCCATTCGGGTTAAGACCACAGGAGTGGTGGCGTAGTCAGCAAAATTATGTAACCGCTTTTTCAACCCCAGTCCAAAAACTTTCACTGCAACTCCTACTACTCATCAAAAGTCATCAGAAATGCCTTTCTTTAAACATTTGACAACTGTTTAGTGACAGTCCCACCACATTCCTACTATAGCAACATACGCATTTCAGTAGACCTACATTTTATTCCCTTCGCTCGCTGCATTTTTAAAGCTGGCAAGCACACAGACAGCTCCACGGGGTTCCACCAGGCTCTTAATGCCTGAACTGAGAGACACTTGTTTTCATACCACAGTGGCAGGAAGCTTGGAAGTCATAATGTATTCAAATGGAAATGAGCCAGCAAAATCAATGGTCCCTGTGTCTGGTACCAACAAGCTCACTTAAAAGCCCCATTGCCAGGGATACAATTTGTACCATGAAGGCCTGTGAAGAGGAGACTGGGGGGGGAGGGGGGGGGCATAGCCTTAGCTGAGCTTTCTGGAATATTCTTCCATTATTTTATCAGTCGTAACTCAAACTGAAATGAACCGAAATGGAAGTTCAGCACAGTGTGTTTGTTGCCGCGTGTATTTGGTGTTTCGGATTATTACGGTTTCATTTTTAAAGAATTTAGCGGCAAATCCAAATCTGCACGAAGCGAGTGGGGAAAACACGTCGCACAGACATAGGTTCGCGTAAAGAAATAGACTTTCTGGGACCTCTTCAGAAAAGCTGAAGGCTTAGAACTTTCTGCCCCATTAACCACAGGCATCTGGATGGAGTCCAAGGGGAACAGCAGCGGCACAGAGCAGAGCTGCTGAACTTGTCCTGTGATGCCCAAGCAGCCGAGACAGGCGACGGTTTGTGCTGAGAAAATTAAATTAAACCATAATAAACCTGTAAGCACGTTCAAAAGGTTCTCTTTAAATAAAAAGCGAGCTGAAATGTCCAAATGAGACAGTCGGAACAAAGCAGAGTTGAACACATTTTCTGGAGTTTAAGATGCTTTTACACTTGTGGCAAATTACAAGCCCACCCTCTCTGGCTAGCAAGCTTCAATCGTCTTCTAATACAAAATGCATGTGCAATCATTTGAGCTCATTTTACGCAGATATTCAATTAATATTTCATCTCAAATTAAATACAGATTAATTATAATTGCGTTCATTTTGCTCGACTCAGCCTTATTATTTCTGCAGCACAGATAGCAAAGGACTTTCAGCTGTTTCTTAAGGTTATTTTTAACAGTGGAGAGCAGCATTTCAGCTAGACTACAATGACGACAACTTAAATGAGGTGTAAAGACAGGTTCGTGCATCTAATTTTCACAACGCTAAAATTTGCCTTTGCATCACAGCACCTATTTCCGCACCAATCTTAGTGTGACACAGTCCTTTCCAGAATCCATTTGTAGATGCAGAAAGTACATTAAATTGTCCTTCAAAAAAACTTTCACTCTTTCTTCTAAACATTTGTTTGTATGTATCCTTTTACAAATGTGAGGTCAACGTGAAAACAGTCGAACAAATTCATCACTAAATTTTCGCTAACTAGCAACGTTCAGGAACGTCGCAGTCGAGAAGCCAGAGGGGATGAACGTCATTATTTGCTTACAGTATTGTCAGCTGTGCCGTGTGTTGGAACAAACTAAACTGAGGGATGGTGAGTATCTGGAGATGATCTTAGCGTATGCAGAGACAGTAAGGTTTTTCTGCCATGAAAGCATTTGACACAAAAATCATGCTGTCTGTGATCTATAAATCAGTGCACTGAACACTGTAACCTCTAGAAAAGCCTGTTACAGCTGAAGGTTTGGAACAAATCATCAAGGGACCACTTTAGTATTTTACCCATTGTTGAATTCTGCTCTCGAATGTTCAAAGCAGGTAGCAAAGCTCCTCAAGTGGCTACAATCTACTTTTTATGTGCCGGAATGATATACACATTATTTACCTATCTCTATGGTGAGGTGAGTGTCACACTTCAGAGCTCCGTGCATTCATCCACTATGGGGTGTGGGGCAGAACACCAGTCCATCAGAGGGCCAACAAATGCCTTCGTTCATTTGTAGACAAAACCCGCAGGAACAGGAGGAGAACGTGCAAACCCTTCCAAAAATTAACCTGGATTTGTACTCATGTCTGAAACTACAGCCCAGGAGCTGTGAGGCAGCTGGGCTCCCTGCTGGGCCAACGTGTTACCTTAATATAAAAGTCGACGTGTAAATTTAATTCATATTACCTGACCGAAAACAGGCGCACCAAACCAAAATGTAAAATGGCATTTCCTATGCTGTGTTTGTCCTTACGTGGATTTCCTCTGCAGATTAAGCGCAAACATGTCATCAGTGCCAAAACAAATGTCACATCACCATTTCTTTCCGCTTTACAGCTCGACTTTATTTAATAACAAAGGAGCAGGTGGACTGCTGTTGATAAACTCGAGAAGAAGCCCACAAGAGACGAATACAGTAAAGAGAAAAAACCGTTTTATTTTCAATCATTTTAAATTAGTTGAAACATTTATACAGCTAATAAGTTGATTTTAAAAAAATCCATAAAAAAGTTTTTTTTTTTCGCTATAACTTTGGAGGATTTTTTTTTACAGAACTCGGCCGGCAAACACATCAAAGGAGGTTTCCAATTACTAAGCTTTACTAAATGTGTCTTAGGGGTAAAAATGACACGTTACAAACATCCCACTAGTCTGGAACTTAAGTTCAGGAGCCAGTGGGGTGGTGCTGGTTTCTGTCTCGCAAATGATCTCATGTTGTTCTGGACCCAATTTGTAGTTTCAGCAATTGGGTTAGGAATTTTCTGTGTGTATAATTATGTCGAATTGCTGTCCTGTCAGAAAACTATACGTTACAATTAGCCTACAGCTGGACCACTTAGAGTCGCATCATCTGCTCAAATATTTATGTGCTGCAGGAATTTCGAATGTACGTTTTCATTGCCTACATGTACAGTGCCAGCTGTCTCACCGAGTGAAAAGGCACTTTTCTAGAAGCTTAACTCGAAGCATCATGCATGCAGGTACCTCCTGTCTTCGTGGGAACATCTTATTTTCATTTAAACTCCTGATTCAGTTCAGTCGCACCAGCAACATCACTTTCTGTCTACGAAGCGCATTATTTAAAAACAATTATTCGTTACAAATGAGGAAAAAACAGCGACACACTTTAGCCGTCCAGATCGCATCGTGTCTGCGATCCGTCTGGTGGCACAAACACTCAGGATCTCGCGCCAAAAACAATGGAAAACGTTCACCACTAAGCTGCCCTGTCTTAGCAGAAATGACACTTTGAGCCAATTCTGAATTCGACATGCAAAATAAAATGGTATATACACAAATGTATGGGGGGGACATTTTGTGCTGCAAAAGCATTTATGCACAGTGTCTGTCTTGAATATAGGCAGGTGACACATTAACAACCGGACTGGTGGCCGCTGGACTCTAAAAGCTTCTACTTTACACGTTCATTGTAGGCAATCAAAAGCCATCAACTGAAGTGCTTTCCTAGCAAGGTGAAAACCTTCATTATAAGGGCCCCACTGAGTTCTTCACTGGATCCTTCCTGCAAGTGTAATTTAAGGGAAAAAAAGAAATGATCCCATAGGCCTTTTAGATGAGTTCTGTGGTATTTTAGAGTGTATTTGGTTCCTATGCTTCAGTTTAGATCTACTGCTCCACAGCCAGAACAAAGCCCACATTGCCCCTCCTAAATCTAATATTCAACTGGTCGTCACCTCCTTTCCAGAACTCTAGGCTTCAGAAGGGTCCGTGAGAAGGTAGACCACTCGATAGTTAGAATACATGTTCAAGGACCTTTCTGACAACGGAACCACCCCCATGTATGGATGAATGGGTGGATGGTTCCTTAGGGCACACTCTGGGAAGGTCTCTGGAAACCACACCGCCATGCAGGTTGAAAGGATGGACAAAGATGATGCGAAGCACAGCTGCCACCTACTATGCATGCAGTGATTTTGAGAACCTGTTCTGCAATGACCGAATTTGCCTTAAAAGTGTGGCATGTATGCCGTGCATTTAACTTTTTGCAGCCATAACAGTTATTCGGGAGAATATAACATTTCACATATTTCACTGGAAGTTTCAGGCTTCCCTCACATCACAAGAACAACTCACCCACTTGTCTTAGTCAGGTACTTGACAGTCTGGAGCCGATCCTGGAAGCAGAGGGTCCAACAAGCGCACGGTCTGAATGGGACACCAGTCCATCACAACGTGGGCACATATGCACACATTCACTCACTTAGGGCAATGCAGTTGAAACAACTGGTTGGGCAACCAGTTGAAACATGCCTTTGGACTGTGGGAGAGTGGATTTAAACCAAAAGCCAAACAGCAGGTGTCAAAGTAACTCCTGCCTGTTATTTTAACCGGAAGAGTAAATAACGCATTCATAGGCCACAAAAGGTTAATCTATTTTTAACCAAACATGCAAAATTTCTTATCTTTAACCAAATCTATCTCAAACTAATGATACTTTGGCTCCTCAGCTGAACACGGCTGGAACCGGAAGCATTTCGGTCAGAATCAATAGAAGCTACATAATGCAGATTTCCCTCCATTTATTCAAGGGTCATGTTTTGTAAGACCCCAGAAAGACCTGGAATAAATAAAAAATACTCTTTAACACTCATTCATATGTCTGTTATCACTAACTGCTCATGCAGAGCAGGATTACAGTGGTCATGAAAATATCCTGGAAGTATCAGGTACAAGGCAGAGTAACTTTTATCCACATTAAAGCTGCAGCTTTTAAATGGGCAAGATTAGTAATAATGAAGGCATTTTGGAGTTCTTTTAGAATTATAGCTTTTTTTAAAACAGACAGTGCAACCATGTGACACCCGGCTATGCAACTCCCATCCCAGGTTATCAGTTCAGAAAAGTCATCATTCACACCAACAGTGTAAACATCATAAACACGCATGAGAAGAGTTAGGAAAAACAAACAATGCAATAATTTTGCTCAACTATAATCCGAAACGTCCTTAGGCTTAGCGTAAGGCAACAGGGGAGAAGAGCATCCCATCAAATTCTAAATCTCAGCAAATCACAACCAGTGATCAATTTCAATTGAAACAGAAGATGTTATTCTTAGATGATGCTGCTCAACCTGTTGGACTTGTGTCCAGTGCAGTCTGTTCATCCGTGGCCTGATACCCAGGAACTCTGGGATGGACTCCAGATCATTGTAACGCTCATAATGAGAAGCAGTTAATAAAAGTAAGTAAGCGAATGAGTGAGTGAGTTTTTTACCTGCTTATATAGAAGGGTAATACATGTTAAGCACTGTGCTCAATGGTACTGCAGCAGGAAGTGGGATATTTCATATTTGATATAGTGGGCCATTTGAGTCCTCACAGGAATAAAATATAAACATGTCACTATTAACTCGGTTACTTAAATCATTGGAATACGCTGCCTTCTTTCAGTGAGCAGAGCTATGGAGAGATTGAAGGTGTATGTGCAGGTACCTAAGCTCCATTTTATGCTATTTATAGAAACCGTGACTGCAGGGTGGTAATAATGAAGCACTTGATGCAGCAAAAATCTGGGAAGCAGATTCTCCGGTTGGGATATGCTCTCCGGTCTCCTTCTCAGGGTCCCACAATTTCCTATTGCTTTTTTCTTCTTCCCTTCTTCTCTTACACCATGTGCACCTGTGTCCCAAGCATATGCCCAGGTACAACATAAACATAATACTCATACAATAATGTTGATGAAGTTCTAATCTCACAATCGAATAAAGATCCTCTAGTGGATTTTAACTTGCTTGTAATGCTACAGTGTTCCTCATTGTCATTCAAAAAATACACTTTATATTCTTTTTTAATTCATTCTGGTGATACGTTATCGGGGAACTTTTTCCATTCCGACCGTTAACCCCATTAGCCAAGGAACCGGTACATGCGATACAGACACTGCTCCTGTGGTGATATCCAGTCAATGATCCGTATTGTTATCAACTGTCCCCCCCTTACTACCTCCTTGGTGGTGCAGCATCCATACACACTGCGCCAGAAGAAATGAAAAGCAAATGAAAAAATGATCTTTAGACAAAAGCCATTAATAAAATCCTAATAAAAAGTGCAGGTGATTTAAGTCAAAATCAAGTTCAGTAAATATCATCACATGAACATCATGAATAAGGTGACACTGCATGCTAAACAAAACAGTTCTTGTTACACAACTCCATGCACAAAGCCCTAGCTGTTGTTCTCTGTAAATAAGGGTCTCCAGTCAACTAAGACTACTGGCCACAGCAGCCCAGAGAAGTTTCTCTGAACCGAGGAAATAGTGGCTGGAAATTATGTGCTGCTTCACAGGGTCTTAGTTGTCCAGGCGAAAGTTTCAGTTCGTCTCGGTCCATATGAACGTTGGATGGGTGCTCCTGATTTTTGCACGTAGTGTGTCTGGCTAAGCTACAAAGAACTGATCTCCCATCCAGGTGTATCCTGCTTAGTCTTGCCTGCTGCCTTCCCAGGACGAGCTCCATACCGCCGTGACCCTTGCTTAAACAAGCAGACACGATGATGAAGAAGGGCGAGAATTTTGTCTCGTTTCGCTTTGTTTACACATTCTGAACTTTCAGAAACATGAAAACTTTTAAACTGTCAAAAACGTGCAAATCGACTCACAAACTCAGACACGTCAGCATTCCGACATCAAGTAGACTTTAACGGTTTATATGAGCTGGTTTCCTCTGGACGCTACATTTGATTCTTCCTTCCTCCAAAGACATGTTTTTCAGGTGCATCGCTGACTGAATTTTCCAGTGTGTGTGAACGTGTGTTTTATGTCTCTCTGCTGCCAGCACCACGTGTGAAAGTGGAAAACAGTTACTAACCCCATCACAGAATACGCTAAAACAAACTTAACAAATCATATTAATGAGGCAAGTCACACCAAACATGTTCATAAAAATTAAATGAAATCAAATACACATTAAAAATGAACTGTAAAAATGGCGATATACTTTAAATAAATGTACATATATATGACCCTTGTGAATAAATCCTCCAAGTCTTTCAGTGTTCAGATGATTTTCCAAAAACACATTTCAGATTAACTGGTGATTCTAAACTGGCCAAAGGGTGTGTGTGTGTGTGTGTGTGTGTGTGTGTGTGTGTGTGTGTGTGTGTGGAATGAAGTGGATGAAAATGGTTCTCACTGAAAACCGCAAACTACTGTGTTACATTGCTCTGTTGTATAAATGCGCGTTTCTTGGATGAAGGTGTCATTTAACTATTACATGACAATCACTGTAAATTGTTTTGTAAAAAAAAAAGTGTTGGGCAAATGCATAAACGTAAGTGCTCAACTGCTGAGAGTGAGATATCCCTTGTAAATGCAAAGAAATGTCTCGTATTTAAGTAGGGGTGCTATGTTAACTAACCCGATTTCTAACCTTAACCTCGTAAAGCCTTATAAGTCGAATGGTTGCACCTTGGAGGACGACTGCACCCCCCCCCACTGCTGCCTCAGCCCTGATCATTGCCCAGAGCAGACGTGCTCCTGTGTGTCACCGCTTTCTTTTTGCAACGTACTACCGTGTTTTCCAGCTGAACTCCTTCACCGAAACTAAAGAGTAGACCCCTGAAAAAGCTGACAATCGCCACCCTACTCCGTCATCTTCTTTTGGTGTTCTTCCACTGCTGTCTCTAGCATTCACGCTCATGCACTTTGCGTGCCATCCCAAAGGTCTTTTAATTTTTGAGTAGCTATTTTTAGATTAAGATAACTGAGGTGGAAACTTCCATCTGTCCCACACATGTTCCAGCTGCTCGTTTTTTTTTACAGAAAAATTGTTGATTTCAGATCAATTTCCACATGAAATCCTTATGCAGTCCTTTCAGCCATATTGAGCAATACATCAAATATATATTGAATTACACATCCAAATTGTTTCTCCTCAAACAAATCACTGCCGTGTTAAATTGTAGGGGTGTCACAACATAGGTGTGTGACTGGATACAGCTACGCTCTCCTTCCCTAAATGGACAGGTGAGGATATTATTTATTATATACAAATGGAATGTTTTTGTCAGTTTATCATTACCGGTCTTAGGTATCTAATGAACTTACATTGTATGTTCAGCATATATCTGATAAATAGTCAAAAATACAGCTGAACAGCTTAGTTTTTTGCAGCTTTCTTCCCTCAGTTTCTAGATGAAACTCATACATAGCTTAAGAGCCTTTATGTTTGATCATATTATTAATTAAAGCAAATTCCTGAACTTTCAAATCTGCAAAATTAGAATTTTGACACTAAGTTCAGAGGTCGTAACAGCAATTTGAATTTGGAGATCCACCTCAGAAAGTCTCGTAAAAGTAAATAGATAACTGAAATGCATAATTTATATGTTTATAAATATGATCTGTGGCCCAATTCTGAGTCCAAGATGGAGTCACTCACCTTTCAGTCTGAGTCCAGGTACATCCCTCTGAAACACCAACTATATCGCTGCTGCTTAAAAAGAATCTTGCAGCATCTCTTGAGTTTTAATTCATTCTGAGTTCCAGCACTTTTTTCAAGGAATATACATGTCAAAAATAATACATAATTATATAAATATTCCAATTTGTGTCTTAACCATTTTTGCTTTTTCTCTATAAAGGGCCGTAAACTCAAACTCTGCGGCAAATTCTTGTGCAAGATTTCACTTTACAGGCTGATTTCCAGGAACCACATTGTGCTGGTAAGTAAGGAAACCTGTACTTAACCTTTGTAGATAATAATATAAAGCACAGAGTACAAAAGCAATTTGCATAAAACACCTTTGTTCACATATGTGCAAGAAGTGACAACTTTTACCGGCTACTGGCAGTGTCACTTGTCAATCAGTGCAAAACAACAACTATATTTAAACAGCAGACAAGTCGGTCATTTAATGCTCACAATCGATTTATATCACGCCAGCTTTTGGATCCACTTCGAAAAGTGTAACCGTTTGCCATTTGTTACATTAAAGCATCATTTTGAAACTTAAAATATAGTGGAAAAGTATATTTTTGGTGAGACATTTTCTGCTAATGCAGCTGTGTACTTTTGGGGGCCCCTGTTTCAGATGACAACTCTGCGATGTAGGCAGTTTGTTAATGTAAGTTATGTATTATTGATGGAGAAAGCCGACGCTTTTGAAGAGGCTGTGTTGTAAACTAGCAGTGACAGTTTAATTCACCCTCCTCTGAACTTGTCAGTCAAGAAGTCTGTCTAAAAAATAATTTAAAAAAACGGTGACAGGGTTGCCTTTTAGACCAGAACACAGAGCGGATATCGTGAATAGCGCTGAAACAAAACGATAATCGGAATTTAGGCTCTGGTGCAGTCAGCTGTTACATTTTTCTTAACTGCTACTAAGAAATTTAAGTGCAAATGTTTCTATGTCTTATGCAACACTGAATGTCAGGTTGGCAAAAACCAACAAACCTGAAAAAACAAAGCACCTTTCAGGACAACCATTATGAGGGTCCAGTTTTTGCTAATAGTGTTGTGGAGGGGTCAATGTATGTCTGCATATTCTCCGGCTGCGGAGAATTAGATTAACAAACTCACTGGCCAGTGAAATAACAGCAATAACTCTGAAATGCAATTTTCTGTACTTTGACTTTTCAACAGAAGCAACAGTCCCCTTTTTTTCTTGCTTCTCCTTAGCATCCAAAGAATCAGACAAAACAGTAACTGAATAAGCAAAGGTCACTACTGGCACTTCAGAAGCTTGTATCACATCTAACTGGAGGGCAGCTCAAACTGAACAAAAAACTACAAACACATAAATTCGCTGGCCAGTTTATTAGGCACACCAGCCTGTCTCTGTGTGTTTGTGTGCATACAAAAAAGTTGGGATAGTATGGAAAATGCAAATGAAAACAGAAAGCAGTGATTTCAAAATTCACTTTGACTTGTAATCCATCACAAACAGTATATTTAATGTTTAGATACTGACAATGACAAGATATTTAATGTTTAGTCTCGTCAACAATTTTTTTTTTAAATATACATCCATTCTTGCTGTTGAGGCCCTGCAGGAAGATGCAGAAAAGAATATCGGCTGAGATGTGGAAACGATGCCAGCACGTTTCAGAGCCCAAAGAAGATCCTATCGAACAGGTGTGCCTAATAAAGCGGCCAGTGCGTGTGTGTACAGAACACAACACGCACGTGTACAAGACAGAAATCGGAAACAAAAAACTTCACATTTTGGTTTCATTGGAGATGGTGTTTGTTTTTTTCCCCACATTATTGCAGAGGATTTTTTTCTTTTTTTTTTGCATCTTATTTGTAATAATTCTTGAATCTACGTACTGCCACGCAAAACGCTACACGATGCAAACCATCTACCTCTGCTGTACCTCTGTAGTAAAGGCAACAGATCAAGTAAGTGCTGCCCACATTCTGGCGGGCCTTTTATTTTCTGTGTGTTAAGGTTGCTGGCTGATATAAACAAAGGCAAACTCATGTGCCTGGATTTTAATTAACCAGTACAACTCAGTTCAGACTTTATGACAATTCGGACTGTTAAAGTGTGAAAACACTTAGTCACACTCATACACGCCTTATATTTCTTGCTAGATAGATAAACAGACAGACAGATATATAGACAGATAGATAGACCGACAGGACAGGCACATAGGTAGATAGATAGATAGACAGACAGATAGATAGATAGATAGATAGATAGACAGGACAGGCAAACAGACAGACAGATAGATAGACAGATAGATAGATAGATAGATAGATAGATAGACAGACAGACAGACAGACAGATAGATAGATAGATAGATAGATAGATAGATAGATAGATAGATAGATAGACAGATGTTTATTATAATATTTCACTTTTCCCCATGGAGCTCCCAGTTTGACAGGCCAGCAGCAGTACAGACACGGTCACGTGACTGAGCGCTCCTCTTAATCACGCGGATTAGCGGCTGCCAGACCCTCACCGTCTGGACCCCAGCTTTAAAATGAAACTGCTGTTTACCCTCGATGTGCCAATTTATATGCATAATTTTACGATTTTTTTTTTTTTTACATTTCTGACCTCCAACCTCTATTTGGAACACTGGACGCATCACCACGTGCGCTGGAAAGGCCGAAGCAGCTGAAGCCCTGTGACAAACAACAGTGCCATGTTTGAAGTGGGGTAAATGTACGATGTTGGAGGAGTTTAATCCAGGCTAAATCACGGCATCTCTAAACGTTAATAACGCTTTTTACCAGCAGGACACACAAGAGTTGGTGACGCTTTGCTGTCAACCGCACACTTAAATACACATCCCAATACGTACTTCAAACTTTCTAAAGCAAACCTTTTTCTTTCCCCAACAACAATGCAGACTGAGAAACCCCAGCTAACTAAAAAGCTCATCTATGCTTCTTAAGATCAACCAACATATATATATGTGTGTGTATATACACACACACACACACACACACACACACCATTTCACTTGACAAAAGAGACAAACAGCAGAAACTTACCTCTAATACAAAACAGTGTCATCCAAGCAATCCATAAATCAGAGTTTTGGAATTTCGCCATCATTGGTGGCTATTTGGGAAACCGTTTTGTGCTAAAAAGCAAAAAATATATATATTTTTTTCAATATTCCAAGTCTTTCCGAAAGGAAGAATTTGTTCTCAGCTGCAAGCATGAAAGGAGTCCAGATATTTAACGGTCCACTGAAATGCTGCTCAACTACAGCGTGAAACAACTACAAGCCGCTGCGTCCTGACGTTTGACAAGAATCCTCCCGCTTATTTAATTTCGGCGAATATTTCTTGCATTCTTCTCTCCCCCCCACCACCCCCCGTTTTCACGCCCTCAGTGAGTAAAGAAGCGGCGGTACTCCAGCAGGGCCATTGCTCCGCGTTTCATCCGCAAACTCAACGCTCTCTTTGTAAGACGGATTGATGTGCAGTCCGCCTTGTTGCCAGGCAACCACTGACGCCACAAAGAGAAATAGTGACTGGCGCCCTCCTCTGGCTCAAATAACGCACGTCTGCGTTTCGTTCACTTGGCCGTATTTAAATCGCAGCTTTGTTGTCCGGGATTTATTACCATAATATATTGGGGTAAGTGGAATAAAGGCCGCCTACCTTTCCTTGGAGTTATGTTGTTTTTCAGAATATTTCTGTTTGGTTTCGACTACATAATGTGATGATTTGTCATTACTAACTGGCAAAAGACGTCTTTTGGGTGAACTGGCAGGAACATTTACACATTTGATGTGAGGCTCTATACATTTTATCAAGAATTATAGAGACTTAGTATATTAGCAGTGCAGAGAAAACACGCTTTTAACAAGGAAAAATGCAAACAGAAGTGAGTTTGTGGCCCTTTATCGAGACAAAACAAAAATGAGAACCCAAAAATCCTCAGAATTTCGGCAATGAACCTGCTCAGTGACTGTTGTGCCTCTGCTTTCCCAAACCTGCTGCCTTAAATGTTGACCTGTGATTTTACACCTTGCTGGGGTTTTATTATTTCTTCTGGAAACCAGCACAGTGTTACAGACCAGTAGGCCCATCTGTCAGGGTTACCCCCCTCCCTCTTCACAGTTCCAACTCCCACAACACACCACTTGTTAGCAAATGTGAACCTTTTACTAGCTAACAGGCAAAAAACTGCCTGCACCTACTGGTATTTAGTAGTTGTCTTTACCCAGTTATTTACCCATTTATTACAAAAAGCACTGTAACATGCACTCATACGAAGAGCAATGTAGTCAACTGTTCACCTGGGATACATTTTTGGCCTGTGTGTGGTAACATACTAGAACAAGGTGGTGGCACAGTGGGTTCAGCTGGTGCCTCCTGGGCTATGGCCTGCGTGTGGGGTTTGAATCCAGCTCAGGGTGTGTGTCATTTACGTGGTCTCTCCGTGTTTGCACCCCTCAGACACACACAAACGGCTGTTCTGATATGCCAGCTCTGTTCCTCCTTGCCTTGGAAACCATGCCGGTGTTACTGCAAGTCAGGCTTGAAGCCATTTCCAAATACAGAGTACTTGGAGGAAGAAGGTGAGAAAATAGGGGAAACTCCAGACCGATAGACATGAGCCCACCAAAGCCAGAAGCTGTATTGTACCAGTGATAACTGCTGCTTTCTGCAGTTTGTGTTTCTTCCATAAGCAAACATTTGCATATACAGGTGAATTTCTTTGATGTCTTTTGAACGAATGAAATGCTGATAAAAAAAAGTTACTATAAGGAATGCTGCATAATTATTAATATTCATTTTATACCTTCAGAGGGTTTCTTACAAAGCGCAGGCACAAAATTCAGTTCGGGTGAATGACATAAGGAATGCATATGAGCTTGTGTCAAACCAAAGTCGGAGCTGCATGTCAACGTATACAAAAATACAAGTTTAATATGAACTATCAATTTCAGAACATATAATAGCACAGCCAGGACAATAGGAACAACCTATACAGACTTACACACTCAACACCCCCTCATCGGTCACCAATGCTTCATGGCCATATATACCATAGGCACAGTTATGCACATACACACATACATCCCACTGTACTGCTGATGCCACTGCACACTACCACACACCCCCACTTCCTCCTGATCCCCATTCATGTGTTGCAGTGCCCCGTGGTGCCCTGACACTTTACACATGTGCCCCTGGCATCAAGTCGCCCTGATAACCCTACTTAACCCCCCGATCCACAGTAAGGAGAGAAATACTTGACCTGTCCTGAGATGTGAGTAAGAGCAAGAGGGAAGGACCAGGAACTCTGTGCTTCAAAATTCGAGTCTCACCTACAGCTACAGTTCTGTTTCTCTTCTCCCCAACCCTTCACCTGAAAACCTGCATCTCTGCCTCCTCTTGCCCCCTGAACCAGTGTGAGTGTCATGGTGGTGCCAAAATCTGGGACAAAAGTGGGTAGCCAACACACTGTTGGTCCACCTCAGCCAGCTGGAGATGGGTAACTGCTGAAGATGTACAACAAGTAATAAAATATCAGCACATTCAAAAATACATGCCACTATGTAGGTAACTGTTCAGTATTAGTTTAACGTGTTTTAATAAAACGCTACTATCAGTGCTTGAAATAACAGTAGCACGCAAGTCTTGACTTTACCAGTAGATAAATGTAAACATGTATGTAATGTAAGGATCAGCTCAAACTTAAATATTTAAATATGTGTAAACTAACAAATGCCTGACAAATTACAAACGCATAAGTCTTCTCTAGTGTTGCTGAAATGGTTGTCTTCAGTTTGGATGTTGAACAGTTAAGCGATGTCTGGTGGGAGGCACATTGGGATCCCCTGCTTGCCAACTTCAGCATTTCGCCAACCCCTCATGTGTTTCTCACTCGTGCCAAATTCACGTTCAGCTGCACAATTGCTGCGTTTGGCTGCAAACCATAAAACGCACCACTTAAACACAATGGAGTAGCTTTTCAGCTTTTTTAGCGGCATTTTAGCCCTAACGTAGAATTTTAATATTGTAGAAGGGCAAAGCACTGAAGACCCACAAACATCTCTTGTGCATTACAGAAGATAAGAGTATGGAAGAATAGCAGCAGTGCAAGGATAAGGTGTGAGAAGGGTGTGTGCAGGTTGGTAAAAGGATGTACAAACCTAGCGTGATGACATAAACATAGGTATGTAG
Source organism: Arapaima gigas (assembly GCA_900497675.1). Classification (NCBI taxonomy): domain Eukaryota; kingdom Metazoa; phylum Chordata; class Actinopteri; order Osteoglossiformes; family Osteoglossidae; genus Arapaima; species Arapaima gigas. Next base: position 3,232 of record UFQX01000748.1, on the reverse strand, counting down.
GTGGGTGTATCATAGTGTATTATACTACACCTGTTACGAACACCTATTGGAAAGTTCAAGACCTATTAAAGTCCTTCACTTTTATAACCGAGTTTCGTTTCTAAAATGGATACACACACACACACACACACACACACACACACACACACACACACACAGTAGGTTCCAATGCGCTAACAGACAAGATCCAACCAGTAATATGGCCACCCAACAGTGCTGTGGACAGACCCACTGTATATATAATAACAGTAAAGAGTTGAAGGGTGAGTGCAGAAAACCCTTTTTATCATACACTTATTTAGCAAGTTTCAGCAAGAAATTACCTAGAATGTTTTCCTTGCTCCTCCACAGTGATTCCCAAAGATGGATGCTTGTGAGGTCCTTTTCTTAGATCGTTCTGGCCGGTTCATGCATTACAAGAACCGTGACTTGAACAGTTTTCAAAAACGTGATAAAGAGTTTGTTAATAGTCTATCCACAGCACTGCTGGGTGGCCATGTTACTGGGTGGTTCTTGTCTGTCAGTGACTGAAAATCAGCTTTATTCTTTGAAAGCCATTTTAAACAGCTCTGAAAAGTGATATGTAATGTAAATTGGTCAGAAATTGCATTACCTTAATTCTCACTTTAATTAATTATCTGAGCCAGAGGACAAAGCTGGTCCGGTATCTAAAGGGCTCGGGGCTTGTCCTTGTTTTTCTTTCTTCTTTCCTAAAATGAGAAATGCAAACAAAAAGGCATAAAAGGTCTTATAGCATGCTTGGAAATTTCTACTGGCTATGACTCTGTACTGGCTAGTAATGAATTATACCGTTCATAGTTTGCCAGGGTGACCCAGCAAATTGTTCTGCCACCTCACAGTGACCAGGGGCTGGGTGGGTGTGGGTTGGATTCCAGCTCAGTCTGTGAGGAGCTTACATGGGGTTTTCTCCCACAATTCAAAGAAATGTGTTTCAGGTTAACTGGTCACTCTAAATTACATATAGCATGTCTATGTAGGTGGCCACCCTGAGACAGACTGGTGTCCCTTTCAGGGGGTGGTTTCGCAACCCAGTGATTCTGAAATGGGCTCTGCCTCAACCCTGACCAGGGTAAAGCATAAGATTGATAATGGACTGACTGCTCAGTTATTAATTCTTCTCAAAATTCCACATCCCAGTTCACTGAATCCATAAGTAACTTAAGACTCAAACTATATATTAATAGTCACTTTAATGTGCCCTGAGTTAAGTATAAAATTTCCCAGAACTGAACCTCTGAGATGCATCTTTAATCTGAATCTCTTGAAATGATACTATAGTTTCACAATTTGCGGGATACTTCTATGAGCAGCTTGAAATTCAACAGTGGTATACTGAAGCAGCTACATTATTTATTTTAATTTTTAAAACTCATATCCCATGGTGACTGGTGTGTCTGAAAAATAGTTGAAGAACTCAGTGTATCCAAGGTGGTAATGATGCTATTGTGATCTAATAGATAACACAGAAGTCCCTTGATTTATTTACAGGTTAGGTTCTATAAAAGTTTCATATAGACCAGTAGTACATAAATAATTACCGTTAAAACTAATATAAAAGGACAAAAAAAACAGAAATACCTCAGTCTCACTCATTCATTCATTCTCATTAACTACCGGTCCTGGTCGCTGTCTCAAAAGTAGTTTTCTTCCACAGTTCATTGTTGGTTGTTGACCAGTTCTTCCCATAAGTGTGAGTTATGTTCATCATCTGGTTATTCATCGCAGGCATTCAGAAACAACAAACATAGTCTAAACATAAATACTAAGAAAATGAGCTGAGCTACCACACTCCCACACTATTGCTCTGCCTGAGAGCAGCTTACTATGGACAGATGGCTGCAGAAATGCAGGTTTCACCACCTGTTACCGGAATCTTGAAATCACTCCGCCTCTTTGTAATCATATGCAAAATATTTGTATGCTCAAAAAATTAAACAACAAAGCTGTCCTTTACCTTTGCCTTCTCACTAAAAATGTACCACACGCATACTGGCCACTTTATTAGGAACACTTGTACATCGGCTCGTTCACGCAATTATCAAATCAGCCAATCATGTGGCAGCAATGCAATGCATAAAATCACATAAATATGCATCATGAGGTTCTGTGAATGTTCACATCAAACTTCAGAATGAGGAAAAAAACGTGATCTAAGTGATTTTGACTGTGGTGTGGCTGCTGGTGCCAGATGGGGTGGTTTGAGAATTTCAGGAATTACTACTCTCCTGGGACTTCCATGCACAACAGTTTCCAGAAATGACAAACAAAACAGTGCAAAAAACAACCAGCGAGTAGCACTGTGGCCAGAAACACCTTGTTGATGAGAGTGGTCAGAGGAGAACAGCCAGACTGGTTCAAACTGAAAGGAAAGCTACAGTAACTTAAATAACCCCTCTTTACTAGGTGACAGGCAAAAAGGCATATTAGAAAACACAACATGTGGAATCTTGAGTTGGCTGGGGTACAACAGCAGATAACCACATCGGGTTCCACTCCTGTCAGCCAAAAATAGGGAAGCTGAGGCAACAGTGTGCTTATCGAAACAGGACAGCTGAAAATTGGAAAAACATCACCTGGTCTGACAAATCTCAATTTCTGCTGCGACACGCCAATGGTAGGGTTAGAACTTGGTTTAAACAGCACGAAGCCATGGACCCAACCTGCCTTGTGTCAACAGTTTGAGCTGCTGGTGTTGGTGGTGATGGTGTGGGGAATGTTTTCTTGGCACATATTTGGCTCCTTGATACCAACTGAAAATCACTAAATGCCACAGCCACAAATTGGCCATAATTTACCCATCTTCTAATGGCTACTTCCAAAATGTGCCATGTCACAAAGCACAGGTCATCTCACACTGGTTCTCTGAACAATGAGCTTCAGTGCCCTCCCCAGTCACCAGATCTGAATTCAATAGAGCACTGTTGGAATGTGGTAAATTGTGGAATGTGGAATGGTGTAAATTTTTGTCATTCTCCTGAATTCGTCCTCCTCTTCTGTGCACCGTGGACCTGCAGATCTTCACGTCGTGCTGCACATTCATGCTGCCAATCTACAGCAATTACATGATGCCATCATGTCAACAGGGACCAGAATCTCTCAGGAATGTTTCCAGCACCTTTCTGAATCCACGTCTCAAAGAATTCCTGCTGTCCTGAGAGCAAAGTGGGGGGGTCCTACCTGGTATTAGAATGGTGTTCCTAATGAAGTGGCC
>UFQX01000747.1:196316-228552 GCA_900497675.1 Arapaima gigas | reverse complement strand
GTTTTTTTGTCTACTGCACTTTTTAGAAGGTTTATTGGTTAATAAGTATTCATGGAATTATTTCTGGAACCATCCTCACTTTATAGCATTTCCCACAGGTGTCTCACACTTCTGCACAGGACTGTACAATGACAATTGCTCTTATCTTTTTTCTCCCAAAAAATGCAGCAAAAATGGGACCCTTATGAAGGACACGGTTCAGCTATGGTCTCCGGGTTAAAAACGTGAACAATTTACATGGATTCGCGAAGCGAGTAAATATTTTTTTTCCTTGTTTGTTTAAAGAAAGTTTCAAAAACGCGCTCGTGCAAAACACACGACGATGCCGTCGGAGCGCCTGAATATGACAGTATACGCTGTAATAGATTTACAATTAAGAAACAAAATAGTTTAGACTGAGACTTTCATCGGGCTGCGGGTCAAGGACTGGAAGCTGGAAAAGGATCTAAGGGACCCATAGAGAGCGCCTTGGGCTCACGACATCTTACGTCTGAAGCTGAGATGAAGGAGTCCTCCTTTTTGCCTTTGCACACCGCAATTTTCTCTTTCTCCACTACATCTGCGGACCAGAGCATCTCTTCGGCTGTTTGAATACTGAGTTGCGATGAAAGACGCGGCCAATGGCCGGTACCTCCGTCTCTAAATATCTCCGCCCTTCTGCGCCTGCGTCAAAAAATAAATATGTCGTGCGGTAAACGCCGAAAGGGTCCGGCGATGGGGGGAAAAAAGTGCTTTGTTTGCTTACGACGTGTAATTTAAACGCTAAATATTCCGTCGGACCGTTTCCCCTCTCGGCGGCCGGCGCGCGTTTCCTCCGAGCGGACGCGACGCGGGTAAACAACCTCCATGTCAGCGGCTGCCCCTTGGAGTCCGGCAACCCGCAGAATCAACTGTAAACTCAGGCAGCAGAAGTTGTATGTTTTCCCAAAGCCGTTTGCAATTGAAATATTCAATAAGTAAAGGACAGAAAAACCACAGGAAAACCAGAATAGCTCCAAGGCCTTCGGTGAAAAACATTTTTACCACGTTGGAATCTGCACTTTCCTAATAGCCTTTACGGCAACTTGCTTTGTTTCCCCGCTAATATATGTAGGTCCCCAAAACAAGTATGTTTTCAATTCTTTCCAGCTCGCCGAGTCGTGTTAATGGTTTGAAGCACGTCTTGACTTTCGAACGCCGACCTGCCTGCTTGTTTCACGCGCTTTGATTCCCGTTCGGTTTTTCGCGTCGCAGAGTCCGCAGGCGGGACCAGGTGGAGCCCGTTTGTGTAACAATTTCGGGGTGATTTCACAGACTCGGCAGACAGCCGCTTACGGCTCGAACCGTTTGGTTGCCGGAAGAAATCGGGTCACGAAAGGTCAAGAATAGCCGAACCTCCCGAGGTCTCGGACAGCTTCGGTCTCCGGGCCTTGAAGCCGCGGCTGAAGTTACGGGTTTGATCAAATCTGCGCAAAACGATTGTTCAAACCCAACAAACCCGTCGTTCAACAGAAGCTATAAAACAGAGAAGGTCTGACAGACCTTCCTCTCATCAGTGGGGTTTCGCTGCAGGTTCCTACAAGTTCATGACTTGCAGACCAGAAATACTAACTGCTCGCTGGCGACCTCTTTGCAGCTCCGCTTTATGGCCAAACTTCAGCCATCTGTGAGGGATCAGGGCGTAAAAAATTCACAGTCCGGCCAAATTTCCAACTTTTATCTCGCTGTCGGTTGACCCACGGAGCTCCAGCTACAGCGGCCCGTGACCCACGGAGACACCTGACAGGGGCGGCCGTATCGGCAGAGGGAGGATTCTGACAAGAAGCAGAACCTAAACCTGAGAAACCTCTGCGTGTTAAAGCCCTGTCAGCCACAAGGGTTGGCGACGGCACCGAGTGTCAAAGGGGTCAGCAGAGTTTAAACCTGACAGGATTCCGACGGCAAACGTGGGTATAAAATCACACCATTCAGATCCGAGTTGCAGGCCGGCAAGGATGGACACAAAAGCATCTCAACGGTTTCACTAATAAGGTCAAACTGAGATTTTTAGTCCCGTACAGGAGCGGGAACAATGGTCCAGTGAGCTCCCTCTGACCCTCAGAACTACGAAGGGTGTGAAGGTCTCAGTAGCTTCATTCCGCACGGCAGATCGCGTGGAGCTGCGGGAAGTCACGGTCAACATCAATGAGGGCTTTGGGTGAATCCGTATAAAATCCATTCGCTGAACCAACAAATCAAACCCACTGCGGCTCAACGTCGGGATAAAAAAACTACCAAACAGGCCGAGGGCGGCGACTTCTTCGCAGGTCGTTCGTACTCAACCGTCAACTGTAGGTGCAGCTGTAATCCGTCCGGCAACCTCAGTTTACCGTGGTTCTCATAGCACTTTCTTCCACGTCCTGCTATTGAACCACAGCTGCTATGAATTACTTTACCAAACCAGATTTCCCAGCCCACCCTTTAGTACGCCTCTAATATTCCAGCCGATAAGTGAGCTTCCCTTTAAAAATGTGTCTGTAAACATTATTCTTTCTTGTTCCGTGGATCACAATTGACACCGACAACCCGCAGCCGCATCTGAGCTCCAAAGGAGTGGTCGGTCAGCTTCTGCAAAGACCTCGGCGGCGAATCTAACTTGCACAACACTTGCGTGGATTTGCGAGCCGCGACCAGCCTGACGATTCTCAGCACTTTCGCTGTCATTTCTGGAGACGTAACATCACCACAGTTCATGACCCAACAGTCCAAACATTTATAATTCATAATAATGACATTTTAACTGATTTCATGTGCATTTGGAAAATGACCGGTTCGCACCCCGGTATCAGATGTGGTTTCATTTCACACCACGTTAGGAGTTTAAAAATGTGAAGTGGTTGGGCTTGTGTGTGTGTGTGTGTGTGTGTGTGTGTGTGTGTGTGTGTGTGAGACAGAAGAAAAAGGCAGCTCTTACAGGCTGACTGTAATGCAACTGAAGAGACACTTTAAATACGTTTTATTGATTCGCTTTGGGGCTTTTTTAAGCGCGATCTGTTTATTGCCGCTGTGGTTCGGAGCCGATCCCACGGGTGTCGCTCGTTCGCCCGAACGCCCAGGCGCTTTCGACGGGGAGCGGATGCCTTTGGAGTGTGGGAGGAAACCGGAGCGCTCGGCGGAAACCCGCACGAACGCCGGATCCAAACAGACATCGAAGCCCCGTAAGCCGGGACGTCGCCCAGTGTTTAATATAATAGACCTGATGCAAAACAGCAACGGCTGAAAGCGCACAGAGCGTAGAAGAAGTTTGGAATTTAGCGCGCGAAGTGGCAAAATCTAATTATCGACGCCAACGGCCACTTGTAGGTCACGCAAGTGACACCGACACTTCTGTGTTTTGCCACCAGCCACAGCCGTTCAGAAAACTTTCCCGTTTATTCCCATTTCTCTGTCTGTCTTTATCATTTGGATGTGTTNACACCGACACTTCTGTGTTTTGCCACCAGCCACAGCCGTTCAGAAAACTTTCCCGTTTATTCCCATTTCTCTGTCTGTCTTTATCATTTGGATGTGTTATTCCATAACCCCCCCCCCACCACCACCACCTCCTCCACCCCCCCAGGATCCCATGTGCATCTCTCTTTAAGAGCAGGCGAGGAGAAGAATACCATCCGTTCTGGCAATCGGAACGAAACACAGCCTTGCCAGGTAAAAGGCTGCATAGGTGTGTGTGTGTGTGTGTATAAAAATGCCCTTGACAGGCAGTACGGTTACTTGTAGCCTCAAGCGGCATCGACATCACGCTGACATTCTGGGGAATTGCTGACTTACACACGGAGATATGTCTCTTCACCAAACGAAAAGCTTTGTGACTCACCTTCTTTTCTTCTCTAGTTCAACCGCCATGGCTTTGACAGCATCACAAAGGCACCAAAAGTGTAAGAAAACAAGCCAAGCTGACATCTCTAGAACTAGTTGAAAATGATCTCTGATCCAAGATGGAAGCTAACATGGTGCCAAATAGGAACAACCCGACTGGATTTTATAGGCCCGGCGAGGCTCTATGTTGAGGACCTCCAAAGGTGCTAAGAATCATTCAAGACGGGGAAGAGCAGTGACTGAGTGACAACCGGGGGAAAAAACGACTTGTTGACGTTGTTGTGCTGCAGGAGGTCCTTGCGGAGGAGGCCATTGTACCCTGAAACCCTTCCTAAATGGGGCAACTTAGAATATGTAATAAATTAAGAATCTCCCCAGCTGATCTGCAGAACAGTGGATGCCACGGAAAGCAAAATGAACAAAATGGATAGTTTGCTAAGGAGTAAAAATCAAAATGGTGAACAAGTCAGGGATATAATCATAGAGAAGCACAGATGTGGGGAATGGATGAAGACCATCTCGAAAGCCCTGAACAGACCTGAGCGCTCCAGCAGTCCATCATACGGAAGTGGAAAAACTATGGAACAAGAGCCGTGCTGCCCAGGTCAGGTCGCCGAATAAGGATGGAACTACCGGCTACTGTGAGGCCAACTGTCCCTCTGACCGAGCTGCCAAAGCCAGGGACCGTGACTGGAGATGATGTTCAGTGTTAGATTTATGCCACACCTACCGCTTAGCCCTTCAAAAAGTTCCACTTCAGTTTCATCAGACCACAAAACTTTCTGCCACATCGTTGCAGTATCTTCCAAGTAACATCTTGCAAATTCTTTACGGTCAAGGACATGTTTTTCTTTCTCTAGCCAGGGCTTCTTCCTTGCCATAAAGGCCTTATTGTGCAATGCCTCGGAGACTGTTAAGCCGTGAACATCGTTCAGATGTCGATTTAGACAATTTAGAATGTGAGACAATAAAATTATAGCTAAGGGGGCTGGAGACTTTTGAAGGCACTGTATATAAACAAGATGTACATCCAGAACATAGAACTGCGCTCCCTGCGGGACGACTGAAAGCCTTCTGGTCCCAGTCACAATGTTGTGAGGAACAACAAGCGTGTAACTTAATGGCGGCAGCAGAATCGTGATTAAACCGACCTTGGAAGTGTCACGCTCATTACATTGGCACCCCTTTCATGAGCGGCTTTCACCCTCAGATACATGAAAGCGGCAAACACCATCAGTGTTCTTTGAGCCCCAGAAAGTCTTTATAGCCACGTCTCTCTTTCATCTCATGTCTTTGTATTAAGCTGTAACTAAAGTCAAGGCATCGTGGAGTAAAATTTAAGTGGCCCCCTGGGACAAGATGGGCACGACTCACTTAGTGTTTAGCTTTTCCTTTCTGCAACATTCTTTAGGATTTTTTACTTTGCGGCTACAGAAACAGCACCTTGATGTGAACGTTTGCAAAAATCATTAAAAGTTTAGCTGAGCGGCAAAGTGCTGAGTCATTCTTCAAGGTGAGAAGGTGGAAGAACAGTCAATGTGGGGGGTTAAGATCATATCACTTGATCTTGACCATGCGAATGATTCCTAGTAGAGAAATCCCTCTGTATCAGAACTCTCTGTGTCTGAATTTTTGGTATAACAGATCTTGAACGTTAACATGTAAATATCGGTAGCTGAACGGAAACTTTTGCTATGACGAATTTTTGTACGAAGCTTATTCATAATAAAAAATAATCTAAATGCGAATAACAGTCAAACTGAGTGTAAAAAACTACAAATAAATACAGTGCAGTGTTGTGCAGTGCAGCGTAATAAAATAATCCTGTGTGTACTGTAATACAGTCTGTTGTGTTAGGAATTTATCAGCCAGACGCGCTGCAGGATGTTATCAGCTGTTTCCCTGTGTCTCAACGTGTTTGCGCTGCGTCGCCACATTTATTGTGCATTTCATTTGTTTAAAACTAAACCTAGTTATTTAAATGCAGGTTGTCGTGTGAAACAGAGGCGGACGGCGGGTCACTGTGACACACGTCTTTATCCACTTTATTCAACATGTCATAAGACTGAAACAGGGCTGCGAACCTCTCACCTCGCGTGTGTGACGCACTCACTAACGTGTGAGATGTGCTGTACAGCACACTGTGGACTGCGGTGTAAACACCACATTCACGACCACATTAAGTGTTTCTAATGGGGTAACTGGTGTTTACACTGTTTATCCTGCTCAGGTCGCGGCTTCACAGGTATACAGGTGTTTCCGAGGGGCTGGGGCGCCTTATTTATTTATTTCCCCCCTTTAAAATAATGGCAAACAGACACTCGGCGGCTGAAAAATTCAGTACCTGACATGTTTTCAGAGACAAATTAGATTCAGACAGTGAGGAATTACTGTGTTTGGGCTCCTCTGATTCGGGGTAAATTAGCACTGCTTTAAATGTTGTACAATTGTGGGCAAATTCTACCGCGGACCGGTTTAATGGTTCAGTTGACCACAAGGAAACACATTGAGATCAGCATGACACACATCACAGCTGCAGCAGAAATTCTGAAGTCGACAAGATATTGATTCCACGTTGGTGTAAAATGAAGTAGCACTAGATGTGATATAGACCCGCGTGGAAAAACCCCACTGAAGGTGAATAAGTGGGTTTAATTTCTTACAGACTGACTCTGAAGGGAAATAATGTGACACGGAGACACCAACACGGTCCACTCACCTGGCACAGCAATCTTCCCAGCTGTGGGATGTTCCATCCTCATGATGAGATCGTTGTGGGCCACCTGAAAGCCGACACAAGAGGACCTTATGCGGACGATTGTCTTGTCAGGGAAGTAAGTTTCACATAAACACAGGAGAGTCGGGAAACGAGACCCTTCGGTTTGACTAAACCACGGTTACCCTGAAAATTACTCATACAAATCAATTCTTGGTTTATTCTGCTTCAGCGAGGAGATACTTGAGGGAACGTATGTCAAACATCAACGTTAAGATGCTCCCTGAAAACATACCTTCCAAAACCCCAGTTTACCTTTTTACATCTTGATCATCGTACTCTTAAAGTAGCCACCGGTGAGCCCCCCCCCCACGTTTCTCTCTAAACTTGTCACCTTTACGGGCCAAGCGGCCAAGCGGCGTCAAAGTAGGTGGGCAGACAGACACAAGCGAGATTCCCAGGAAGTCCTGAAACCCAGAAAACGCGCTACGACATAAAGGGACATTAGGCTTTACAAACTGAACCCCACCGTCCTTCACATCGTCTTAAATCCATTATTATATCAATTATTTTGCCCAGATTTTCTTCCTCATCCGGATAAAAACCCCGACCGCTCTGCGTGAACTTCAGAACCAGTGTAAACAACGAAGGTCCGCGTATGACCTGTTACATAGTCACATAGAACGTTTCCTTAGGAATTTCCTCAGGAGATTCTGGGAGTTTCATAAACTGACAGATTCTAGAATTGTGCAACCCGGGTTTCCCTCGCTGGTGAATCTGTCACGTGTGCCGGAGGCGATCCAGGCGGTTTACGACTCTTTGCGGTCGTCGACTCTGAAAATACGCGAGTTTGTTGCGTAAAGGGGCCGACGACTAGGGCGGTGTGTAAAAGTGGAAGAGTAAACATGTTTTCCGCCGCGCTCTTTGGCAGCGCGAACACGGACGGCGACTCACAGACATAACGGCTCGGCGACGGAGGCCCGTTCTGGCCAGTAAATCTGCTTCCCCGTCTGGCTCCGTCTTCACCGCGACGTTCCGAACGGAGGACGCTTCTGGAAAACCATGCCGCTGAAGAGCGGACCGCCGCGCTGGCTGAGGAAAACATTAGGAGTCGATACGAACCGGACTTCTGCCGCACGACGGTCCAAACGCAGACGTGCCGGAGTCGTGCTGTTACATTCGCTCCAGTCCAGTTCGGCTTGTTTCTATAGACGCGTGAAGGATCGAGACGCACGGCGGGGCAGATTTAAGAGCTGTAAAGTAAGCCTACAAACAAAAGTCCAGTGAGACGTTTAGTTTATACTGTACTGGAGAGTGAAGCTGCAGCTGAGGAGAAGACAAGAACAAACTCCCAACCTCCTTATATTGAAGTGTGTATAAAGGTGCACGTCCAGCGTCAATATTTGCGTCGGATGCCTGTGGCCGCACCGCATTTTCGTTTCCACGTTGAACATGCAAAAAAAAAAGCTGAAAGCTTCCAGGCGGTCTACAGGGAGCTTTACTTTTTTAATAGTTTTTTTTTTTTTTTTAAGTGAAATACTCTTAAATAAAAAATGTAATTCATAAAAACCAGCAGCAGCGACAGGCTTCCAGACGTTTTTCAAATACTGCCAAAATGGCGCTATTATATAGTTACACAGTCGACCTTTTTACACCACGTATCTCAATGAAACTGCTGCACACTTGTAAACAGGGACCGATTCGGACTAGGTTTAGGGTTAGGGCTGGGATTAAGATTAGAATTAGGGTTAGGATTAGGATGAGGGTCCTTGTCTTTCGAAAAGAAGCACTCGAGACTCTGACAGCGCCAAGTCTTCTTCATCCTTTTTTCGACCCAGGACGAGACGTCGCTCAGCTCACATCCAGAGCGCCGCTGACCTCAGGGCGCCTCTTGGGCTGACCTCACGCCAGCAAAACAAACACCTACAGACCCCACCTAACCCCCCCCGCCTAACCCTCACCCTCTGACTGGATCTGCCCTCGCGTTCACCTCCGGCTAAGCAGTTCTCACAGAGGGAGCAGAAAGAGCAGAAGCCGTATACGCCCACGCTCACGCAGGGCTGCTGTTCATATGGCTTGGCAGTTTCACGCCCCTGCAAATCTCCCGTATTTGTTGCTTTATGCTGCTTGAAGTGTAGAAAAATAAGGGTTGATACTCCCGTTGTTGCCCAGTTGAATTTCTGCACTGAATACAAGACACTGATGTTGCTGCTGCTCACGATGTATATATACATCCCAAAAGAAGGAGACGCTCATTTCCAGAGCGCCGCCCGAGCCGACTTGCGGCACAACTTAGTGAATTCTGGGTAACGAAAGGCAGGTCGAGGCCGTCGCGAATCGCCGCCGTGTGTTACAGCTACCGTCTTTGGCTGGCAGAGCAGCTCAGACAGAGAACCTGGTCCACAGGGGGCAGTGAAGAGCACCAGGGGCTCGTGGGAAATAAGGGCAACATGTAGAAGCTGTCGCCACTGAGCACCAATCCAAACTCCGGCTGTAATACCCCTGATCTCGGTACTTAGCCTGACTCAGCACAGTAAATATTACCCAGCTGGGTAAGAGGATAAATCCCGGCAAGCAGCTCAACACAGTAAGTCCCTTGGGAGAAAAGCGCCACATAAATGCAAAGTCGTCTTCGATCTAACGCGACGCAGGCTACCTGTCGGCCATCCTCTCGGGGTTAAAGGGATTAACGGTAAACAGATGCCGGGCCGGTGAAAAACCGCCGCCGCGGAGGTGACAAATGCAGTCGGCTGTTAGCATCCAGTACAGAGCGGGTGCAGACGCTCGGGTGAAAACTGGCGACTTGGGTCACGGTCAACTACCCCGGAAGGTCGACGGAGCGAGTTCTCCGCATCCGAGCCGCCCGCGTTGTCCCTCGTCGGCTGCAGACGTTTGAAGCCCCCCGCTCTTGCGTGGGAGTCCAAATCTTGCACATGCTTGCAGCTTTAATGTAATATTTATCACTCATACAGAGGATATAAGCAGGAATTTTAACCCCTGCAAGACAGGATCCACATATAGGCAAAGCTCTGTACGGCTATTAAACGGACAGGTATTTTTACTATTATTGTGCCGTCATGGTTATTACTGTCAACATCTTCCAGGAATTGTTTTCAATCAGTTATCCAAGATGTCACAGACAGGAGACAAAACCCTCGCCGAAGGTCGTATGACTAATCTTAGACGATGGCAATTTTTCTCCGTTCTGCATAGTTTCCACTGCCGGGGGGAGCAGGAGGGCCGTGAGGCTACGGGGAGCTATTGACATATTTATGGACGGATTTGTGCCAACAAGGACCGCTAATGGAGAACACACTTGTGGGGCTGTGACCCCACTAAAAACCAATCTGCACAAACTACATTCGTCCAATGGGGGCCACTCATCACATATGGTAAATGTGACTTTAAGCTGTGCCAAACACGCAGACAGAAAGTACTAGATCTAAACACACCGTGTTTATGCCACAAGCTGTGATTTAAGGCTGGCGACGTGCTTTTAGCAGGCGGTTGGTTTCCCTTTGACCGGCGATTCCCGCCACATGCCGGAAACTGCAGGATCAACACAACGGTGACGCGTCCCCCTACGCAGGTGTCTGCTCCTTGCAGCCGCTGTCGGGACGTGTAACCGAGGCTTTAAAAATATATACACAGGATATAATATATGTTATATATACAGGATTGCGCGACAGCTGCCGTGTGGTCAATACGTGTCCGGCTGGATCTTGGCCTCGCCCGACACGCCCGGATTCGGTCTGGAAATCAGACTTTGACTTTTGAAAAAAGACGTTGTGCCGGAATGAATCTGGCTGTGCTGGAGACCTTGGTGGGGTTTGCGGACTTAAAGATTTGGCGTTTTATAATAGCAAACGTGCACGAAATGCGCAGCTTTTTGCAAAACCGGCTCCGGAACTGCTCTGCTCTCACCTTCGTGCACGTCGGAAAAGTTCGGCGCCGAGGAGGGATTTTACCATCGCGTCAAAGACAGAGGCGATTCAGTTATTTTATGTAAAAGACAAATGAAAGAGAGAACGATATGAATAAAAAGAAAGGCGTTTCACTTACTAGTTTTAAGAGGAGTCGCAGTCGGCGTAGACGCCGTGTTACTAAGTCCCATTACGTGCGAAGGTCTGAAATGAAAGAGGTGCCGAGTGCCTGAAGAGATGTTAAGCTGTCTCTTTAGGGAAACTTCAGACGAGAGCTGTAAGCCTTTGAAGAACCAGCCGTGACTCACAAGTTCATATTATCTAATGCGGCAAAACTGGAGTTTAACCGTTTCTCTCTGAAAATGTAATTCTTTAATTTGCCCGTAGAGAAGGTAAAAAAAAAATCCCTTCGATCGTGTGGTTAGAGAGGGATTCGAGCGGGATCTAAGATGTTCTCAGCACGAGCCGGGCGGGTGCTGCACACCAAAGTCGAGTAAGGTGATCCCAGCGGAAGTCAGCTCCAGAACTACGGCCATATTTTTTACTTTGCGAGTGAAGAAACAGAAAACGTTCAAATAGAAACGTGACGTTCTTGCTTACAAGGCAGAAGAAATTCGAGAAAGGTTTTCACCCGCGGTTGACTTTGGGCAACAACTTCTGATGTGTATTTATATGTTCACTGACACTGTTGCCCAGCGGGACTTGCGATGTTCGGCTAGGTGGTCATTTACACAGCAGGGCAATTTTTACTGGAAAGTACCTCGGTTGAGGGTGCAAGAGCAAGCGCTGGGATTCAAACCTATGTCTTTTGAGGGCAGCTGTCAATAAAACAAGGGAAAAATGTTCAACCGCAGTGAAACACCACACCGTCTGACACTAGTAATACACCGCATTTACCGGAGTCACCAGTAGAACCGAGCTCTTCTACAGCACACGGTGAGCTGGTGGGTTGTACCACCTTGTCAGGGGCGGGGTTTCACCTGATGGACAGCTGCCACTGCCTGCCCTACCTGGCCTGCAGGCCTAGTAAGAGCCGGTTGAAGCCATTTCAAGTTAAACAGACCCCATTATTTATGTCAGCTGGTCTGAGGACTGGGAGCTTCTGGCTGGGAGAAACATGGATCCATCTGTGGTTATTGTTTGGATTCTTGCTAAATTCATTTCGGTCTACAACCTTTTATCCCGCCTCCGCCGCACAACCGACCACAACTGGCAGGAATCATTTGCAAAAACTGACTGAAAACAATCTCATAAAATCTCCTAGACAGCACTGGAAAAGGGCCGTCTCTCACTAAAGCGATGAGGAGTAAGTGATAACGTAGTAAAGTCCCTCAAGAAGGGGTAAAAAGAGCAGCAGACCATTTTCTGGCCAATGTTTAAACTGGCAGAAATGTATTTTTTTGAAGGAAACATCGTGATACTTATTTGAGAACATCAAGCCCAAGTTTGAGTCCAAGCCTAAATGATGTGACAAATTCAAAGTCCACCTGAACCCATTTGAAGCATTTTGGGATTAAGAACAAACATCTAAACATCCATCAGCCCACACTGTCGACCGTTTTGTCTTGGTTGGGGCCGTGGAGGTCTGGAACCTAACGCAGAATCACGGGGCACCGGGCCTGGAAACCACACCCCGGATGGAACGGCGGTCCGTTGCAGAACAATCTCAGCGTGACTTTTACAGTTCCAGTCCAAGACTTCAAAAGCAGTTATTTCTTCAAAATAAAACCATGCTCATAACAGCAACCGTAAAAGTTGACCTTCAAACGTTATTGTGCAGCTGTTTTTCTGAGTTTCTCATGCAGGGTGGTGCATGTTTTTTTTTTTTTGAGGAAAGACCCCATTCTGACTAGGGCAACATGTATAATAAATCAGAACCAATCTGGTCAACCAAACCCATCCCTAACCAACCGAGAGACTCAATACTGTTTTGACTGACTGTCGTGAAATGTTACGTTTATACACTATATGGTGCAACTGGCAAGCTGGATGAAGAACAGAAGAACTGATGGAAGGTGACACCAGCTGTGGAAAAGTGTCACGTTCCAGTTTTTTCCCACAAGTATAGTTTAGAGAATAATGGGGAACACACATTTCCAGTGGTAACCGCACACCCTACCGGATTTGATACAACGCCACTATATGTAAGAGAGCATCAGAACGGTCCTGAAACAGAGGTACCTGGACCACAAGCCCCCAACTGCCCCTTCGGCCAGAATCAGCGCCGAGAACGCGATGCTGCTCGCAACATGCAGCTGGTGGGGCGTCAACGCCAACAGAAGCGACCGCTTGATGGAGGCTGAAGAAGTGCCTGCTGTGGTCTTCCATCAAGCTCTCCAGCTGGTCAAGACCTTCCCAGCTCCAGCTTTGCACATTCCGACTGCTGCAGGACCCTGGTCCTGTTGTGTTTGGAGTTCTTGCTGCCCTTTCATCGTTGCGAAATAAACTGCGTGCTTGAGTCCACCTCAGTCCTCTATGGCATTCAAACCACCCCTGTTTGCCGTGAGGGGTAAACACTGCGGAGTGGAATCATTCCAGCCCCACGCGTCTGTCCTGCTCAGATGTGTCTCGCTGCTAACCAACGTTCTGCAGGAACGTCGGTGATGGTCACAACGCAGCAAATGGCTCTTGAAGAGACGAGTGAAGAAAATACCACTAAAATATACAAGTTGAAAAGTGTTTGTATTTGAAAAGTCCCAGTGTATATGTGTGTGTGTGTGTGTGTGTGTGTGTGTGTGTGTGTGTGTGTTTAGTTACCGAGACTTAACACACTTGTTAAACATCAGCTTTCAACATCCAGTCTTCAGGGCTGAAAAGAGAGAGGCTCATAAAACTTTAACAGGACTCGAACACGCAGAAGGAACAGCTCCACAGAAAGAGGGACTTCCATGCTGAAGTGAGCCCTGGAGTGGAGAAGGTTTCTTTAGGCGGCGAGGAGATCAGCACTTTGCGCACATACAACACGACCCGAGTCTGGCTGCTGTGGAAACATCTCCTGCAGAAGCAGCCAAGTTAATACTGAGGAAAAACACAGGGGAAAACCCATCGCAGTGTAAACGCAACCCTTTTATAAACCTTTAACGTTTTTTGAGTCCTCGGAACTGAACGAGTCTTCGATCGAAGTTAAACGGAACTAAGTACATTACGCAAATAATACGACACGCCTAGAACAAGGGGAGCTTCTTACAGTGTGGAACACGGCCGGACGGTGAAGGAAACAGGTGTTGAGCACGTCACAAAACAGGTTCTCGTTCGTCGCCCTCAACCCAACTGTTTTCCCGGCTCAACTAGGACTGCTCCGCACGGCCGATCCTCACAAGTCCACAACAACAAACGGGCTTAGGAAATAAATAAAATCTCTGACGTCATCCGCACCCTGTTGCGAAGGCGAACAAGAAAAAAGAAGAGGGGTTTAACTGCCAGCAAGTGGAAGCAAAGAAAAAAAAACAGGAACGAAAAAGCAGATGTTTTCAGGAAGAGCCAAATATTTCCCAGGTGCCAATGACAAGAGTAATAAAAAATAATGAGCCGTGGTGAGGAGTGGAGAAGGGCCTCCAGGTCGTCTGAGGAGACGTTTCGAAGCGGTATCTACGGAAACTTCGACAGATATCCAATTCGGAAAAGCTGCTCAAAACATAGACTCTCATGGGCAAAAAGGTATGTTACGCAAATGTACGCCGCTGTTCCTCCGGACAGCTACCAAGCAGCTGTGTAAGACGACAAAAAGGGGTAAAACATCTGCAGTATTCAAAAAAAATAAATAAACAGCTGCAACATTTATATGAAAAAACCAAAAAAAAAAAAAAAAAAGCTGCAATATTTCAAAAGATTATTACACAGCTGCAGTATTTATAATTTAAGGTTGACAGGTACGTTTGTCTGTAGTTGCGCAAAACGGTGACGGGAGGAAGGCGACGTTCGCTCCGCAACAAAAAAATGATGAAAACAGAGTGCGGAAAACACCGCCGTGGTAAACACAGCGGAGTGGAAAAGTGCTCCGTTTTTTTTTCCAACATAAAACGTAAGAAAAACGTGTGTTTGGAAAAAACCCCTCCACACGTATGGTTAATTGCCGATGTTTAATACACGCCTATTAAAATAAACACACTGGATGATTTTTTGAAATATTCCTTTGTTCATTTGAGACACACACCGCGTGTAATACCGAATACAGCTTGCTGTCAGGTGGAAGTGCGGTGAATAACAGCGCTGTTGCTGACAGTGTTCTGAAACGAACAATCGGCTGAAAACTTATTAGCCGTACATTTTAGTCCCGCTCGACTGGAGCAGATGGGGACATACTGGCCAACCAGCCGAATATAAACAATAGATGCAGCTCCTGGAGTGAATGGCAGGACACACAAAAAACCAGCCTGAAGTTAGAGATATTAAGTGGCTGAAACACACAGAATGCAAAGGAAATGAATGAAATGTATCTATTTTATATATTTATATATATATATATATTTTTTTTTCTAAAGAGGCTAAACCCTTCAGAGGGTCTACAGACCTTGGAGACACTGACCCCCCGTCATTTTAACCTTATCATTAGCAAATACCTGAGAACGTGGAGCTAAGGCACCTGACACAGGTTCTGTGTATGTGTGTGTGTGTGTGTGTGTGCGTGCGTGCGTGTGTGTGTGTTCTGTCCTCCTTTTACATCTGTCTTGTCCTCCCTTCCCAATGCTGAGCGGTTAAAGCTCCCCCAATAAAACAGGCCCTAAAGAGGCCCTCCTGGGAGCCTCTGTTTCTCGTCCATCTGCGAAGCGACAGGTTTGTTCCTCAACTCCTACGCTCTCCGGCCTCATTAAACCTCGAGGAAGCGCAGAGGAACTCGAGCTCTTATGGGGGACATAAACCATTAGCAGCCAGAAGAGCCGAGGATACCTGGCAGCGTGAGACCAGAGCACCTGCCGGTCGCCCTTGCGGCGCGTCTTCCTCGGACAGAAAGCGGAAGGCGCGGCGCAGGGAAGGGACCTTCCTCGGCCTGTTAGGTCTCAGAGAGGGAACTTTCCGACGCCCCCCCCCCCCCGACGTGAAGCAGAGAGCCTGTCGGTGGGCTGCACACTTCCAGCCCCAGCGGTACAACACAGCACGGCAAAGCGTCTCCCCTCCGAAAAACCGGGCATAAATTAACCCAGATGAGAGAAAAATCACTCGGTATCAATATGTCAGGAGCCCCTCTTGGCTCCTCTACTTGTTTTTAAGGGGACAACAAAAAAGAAGAGCCGCGCTTTATTTTTAATGACATCATTGAGAAATCTCTTTGGTTCCGACCAGACGACTGGCACTCGAGGCCGAAGAGCGTTTGTTCTCTCGTTCTTATTTACTTATTTCTTTCAAAATAATAGTCCCCGAAAGCTTGGCATTTCTCGAAAAATATTTTCACAAGTACACCACTTTGACCGGGACAAAACGTGCAACGTAACCCGGCCTTCGGTCCACGTGAACCTGGGCGAACAGCGAACGTCTGGCCCCCTTTCGCCCGAAACGACGCCTCAACACTGAGTGAGCAGATACCGGATTGACCGCAAAGGAAGAAAAGGAAACGAAAAAGCGACACAGTGAACGAACTGATGGCCAAGAGCCCTTTTAGCTACCGGGTTGTTCCGCTTCGAACCGAGAAGCTCTTCTGGGTCCTTCTGACCAACAGCCACCTGCCTCCGTTACAACCTGTCAGCTACTTACACCTCTTATTGCTTATCGATTTATTCCACTTCCCTGCTATTCATTTATCGTGTCTTGCGTCAGGTGTCCCTACGTCTCCAGCTACCGTAGATGAAACTTCCCGACAGGGGTCGACAGTCCTCCCGCTGGGGGGGGGGGCTGGGGGTCCATTTAGGTTTGTTTTGACCGCTGGAGAAGACGCCGGCATTACGGCTCACCCGCAGCTGCCTTCGCAGCTGCGTTACGCCGCTCTCCGCTGGGGGTGTCGCGGTTAGCGACTCTCACACAGGAATTACACGGCGCTTTGAAAAGAATAAATTTAAGGGGAAGGACAAGAACAATTAAATGTCGGATCTCTTCCCGAGACGTATAAACAACAAATGCCCACAACATGTGACTCATATAAAATTTAATATTTTCCAGCACCGTTCACGGCATTAGATGCGTATTTCGCACAGTTAGAAAACAGCAGAGCTTGACAGGGATATAAAAAAGTGAAGATAGTTTGGAGAGATCATCTAAACAGTGGAAGGATCTGAGGAGGTAAAACACACACACACACACACACACACACACACACACACACACACACACACACACACACACACACACACACAGCTAAATCCAGGGGTTTCAAAACCCTTTTTAAAACATATTTCAATTTATTCATTTACCTGACATTTTTCCCCAAAGGGACTTTGAACATCTGCTTACTGTGATTCACCCATTAATACAGCAACAAGCTAAACAAAGCACCTCCAGCAGGTGCTGGGATCTGAACCCGCCTCCTTCAAACGCAAAGCAGCCGTTCTGTCACCAAACCACCCCGAGTGGACTCTTTGGAACGCTTGTTGGCCAACAGAAAGTCGCCTTGCTCTGCAAAAGTGACGCCAGGTGGATTATGGGTAGGAAAACCCCAGGCCAGGAGCTTAATCAACGTGCAGATATTTCCAGTCAACCAGGAGAAACGCATTCGAAACCTTCGCCGACTGCAGCCGTTGAGCAGTCGAGTGCCATCTGGAACAACTGACGCTGTTTTCGCCCTCACCTGTTTACCCATCATGCACCGCAGTCATTATGACTCAGCTGTACGGTGAGGGACTCGAGGCTACAGCAGAAACAAGCATTAAGCTGCAACTTTTTACAGCAGACCCTGGATGAGCTTCAAACCCCATTATAGCAAAGACGGAGTCTGCGTGGTGCTACCTGCCCGCAGCACACTGGGTCCCTGGATTGACACCACATGCGACGAGCGAGGGGAAGGACCCGCACAAGCAGAAGCCGCCGCTGCTCCAAACATCTGTGCCGCTACAAAGGGCTTATTTGAAGGTCTGCCATTTTCCGGGTGAGGAAACATCTCACTTGTGAGCGGCTGGTGGAACGCCTGTGAGCGATACAACATCAAGGTTGATTATCATGAGCCACGGTGCACAGCTGGCCACAACCGAGCTCTGCTCCTCGCTCACACACTCACACGCACACACAGTTCTCACATAAACCTCAGGACGGGATTCCAGCCGACGGGATCCGTTTATCCTGCCGGAGAGCAGCGGCACATGGCAGCCTTTCTCTCTCAGCTCATGTTTTGACTCTGGGTTCCAACGCTACGTGAGCAACGTTCAGAACTTCGCCTGCCATCTTCTCTTGGCAAAAAGCGGGACTGCAGGGTGTGACTTGATAAGGACTCAAACGCTTTATTCCAAAAAAAAGGCGTTGAACATGTAACAAGGGCAGACATTGCAAATATTTACTCATGCATTTATTAAGAGTTGCAAACTGTCCACCAAACAAGAAAATCTACTCATTCCATCTGCCACGTCAGTTAAGGACGTGGGAGTAATGACTGGCTCACATGTCTGCTTCTCCCAACACACTGAGGTTGTAACCCTGTCCTGAAGACATCCAGAGGATCCATAGTTGGCCACTATATTAGATACACCTAGCTAGCGCACGTGAGACCCTCTTTCAGCCTCCGGAACTGATTCTGAACGTCTGATTTTCTGGTACCACCGTCTGCTAACATCAATTCCTCCTCATGCCAAAGATGCTCTGCTGGCTTGGGAGTGAGGACCGCATTTGTGGAACCATCCTGATGTGAGGTGTGCATTACAAAAGCGACACGGAGCGTAAAAGCCTGGAATGGGCATCATGTATGGTCAGCAACAAAATGTCGGTGCTTTGCAGGATTCAGCCGAGTGTCAAAAAACATCCCCACAGCATTACACCGCCACCGCCAACAGTCCGGAGCTGCCAGGTGTACCTAATAAAACGGCAGGTGATTGAACAAAGCACGTCCATTGACGTCTCAATCTACATGTCATAAAAGGAAATTGCGAGTTTCATAAAGTAACAAACTGAAATACGTAATTCTGGTGTTTGTTTAACTGCAGATTTAAAAAGTTAACGGCAAGAAGCTGGACGTTCTGCCTATAATTTTGCGCCATTAAAAAACATAAAAATATATAAAGCAACACATAAACTGGGACATTTCTTTGTTAATTTGAGCATAAAAGTCTCTGTTTCAGTGACGAGTGGAAGTCCGGTAGCCAGAAAGTGCAGGACAACTGGCTGCAAAATTGGTTGTTTTTGCTGCGGAGACATTTCTTCATTCGTAAAATATGCGAGCAAAGATCAGTAACGTAACTTTACGGTGCGGAGATGATTGCGAGTTGGAGGTTTCGAGCTGCTGCAGAAATCACGAGGACCCCCCCCCCCCCCGACTCGCACGGCTGTGAGAGATGAGGACTGAATCTCTACGCTCCCCACCCTGTACCATCTGCTTCTCTCATTGTTGAGTCTGTTTTTATTTCTTTCTTCCAAGCTGCTGCTCTGTTGAACAACAGCCCCCCCCACACATTCCCCCATCCTGTTTTTATCAGCATATTTTTTCCTTGAAACACTTTGCATGAAATACGTATCTATTGTTTTTTTTCTCCTGAGCTCATTCATCTACACTCTACCCAACCCTTTTGCTCTGGCTGCGTTTAACACGTTTCAGGTGATGGTGGCAGGAGTCTCGCTGGAGGTGCTGCCGCCAGTGGAGGATAGAGCTGCATCTATTTCTGCTTTTCTCACACCTCTGGACAAGACATGTTCATTGTTCACCTTGGTCTTTGGCAGGTGTCAACGCGTGTCCCCGGATAGCCCTGTTGAGGGCACGGGAGGCGACCCCTCACTCACATACTTTCAGCTTAGTTGAGCTGAACTCATGCTCAGCTCAGCAACACGACAAGACGGGTTCATGCTTCTGTGGCGACAACCGCCACTGGGGATTTTTAACCTCCAGACTGTATTTCACTAAAATAAGATGAGTCAGGGACAGTTCAGAAAGGCTATTTTTTGCAGTGTCCACTGGGGTCAATGAAGTTTCCATGTATCCACCAAACCTGACTGAAGTACTTTGGGCATCTAAACAATGTAGACATCCATTCATCCATCCACCCATCCATCCATCCTTCCATCCAACTGTTCATCCTTCAGTAACCACTTGCCCTCAGACCTGACCCATGCTGTACCTTAACTTATTTTATTGACCTGCATATGTCACAAGTTCACCTTCTTAAGATGAGATATTGACATATGGAGCCACGCGGAGAGTTATCCATCATGCCTGCTTCTTTTCTCACACGACATAGTGTGAAACAACACTGGAGCAGATGTGATGGGAGACACTGTTTCAACAGGCTGCAGCAGGTCTCCATTATCTGCAGCGTGAAGCATACAGTTTATCTGTGGATTATGTCATTTTCCTTCATTTGCTCGATTTTGAGATGTTTGATGTGCTGCGCACAGACGTGTGAAAAAATTCACTGACAGAAATAGAAAATAAATAGTGGAAAAAGCTCCGGCCCGTCGGACCTTAGAGCCTTTCGAGACCGCGACAGTGCAGGAGAAGAGGGACGGCGGATTCGGCTCCAGCCCATATATGGCCCGCGACACGTGTACAAGTGAGCATGAGAGGGACGAGAGGCTGACCTGAGCATCTGAGAAGACTTGCTGGATGTTGTTGATTGGGCCGCAGGGCACGCCGGTCCCCTCGAACTTTCCCAGCCACTCGCTGGTGCGCTTTTCTGAGAATCTGGGAACAAGCAGAGCCTCTGCGGTTTGAACCGTGCGGGACGGGGAGGGGGCGCGTCTGGGCCCCGGTCCAGCAAGCCAACATCAGNAGTTCAGCACAGACTTGTTTGGGTCCAGCTGCTCCTGGAAGCACGTGTGCTGGCCCCTCGAGGCGCCGCAGCCCCTGTGTGTGACGAAGCTCTGCCGTTACTCAGGACCCCCCCCCCCCCCCCCCCCCCCCAGCCCGGCTAGTGATCGGCATCAATTCACAAAAAAGTGGATAAAATCTGTCGCTGGGACTCCGTGGGACTCGAGGAAAACACATCGAACCCCTTACAAAACTGACATTGCTGTTACATTACGTTACACGACACGACGTGAAGTTTACCACAACCGCGTACGGATGGCGAGTGACGTCGGTGGATGTTTTCTACACCACGGGGAAAAGTGCCGTGAAACGGAAGCTCGTGTTCGTATTTAATATTTATGATAGGTGATATAATCCGAAATATTTTGGGGCCCAAAAGTGTGTTTTGAAGAACAGGAGCAAACTCCTGCCGTCCAGCAGAATAACAGATTCATCTGAGCTTCTCGCTTCTTTTTAACCTTTTTTACACCGTCGGCCCAGTAACGGCAGCACTACGGGTCACGCGCATTTCTGCACTAGAAATTAAATTTCTACATTTAAATGAAATATTTCCCAATACGTCGCTATGAGACGTGCAAAGGCAGCTGGACAGAACTGATGAAACGTCTGTGTGACTAAATCGTCCGTCATTCAACTCGTTTTCAAAATGGACAAAATGACGGACTGTAGTTTCCGCCTTTTAGGCCTGGAGTCTTCACAGAAATAGGGGCCGACGTGGTGTGTCGTGTATAAATATGTAGGATGTTAAACAATGAGTATATTTGCAGGACTGTGTACTTTGTGGACATGTGAATATATTTAAGAATAAACTGAATTGTGAACAATAGCACGAATATGAACGTGATATCAAACTGGACTGACTGCGTGACAAACTAAATCTGCGAAACCCGGACTTATAGTAAAGCGAGAGGGTTTTGCTCGGCCCCGCAGCCGCGGGGGGGTAAACGTGGAGGAGTACCTGTCCGACAGAATGCGCAGCAGCTCCTTCCGGTTCCGCACCCGCAGCGTGTTGCTGCTGTACTTCGGTTCGTCGGCGAGGTGGCTGAGGTCGAGGACCTGCGAACCGTCACGAGCACCGACTGAGCGGCAGACCGAGGGGTCGTGTAAGGACACGTCATTTGGAAGGAAACCCTCCACCGTCACGTTGCGTTTTTCACAAGACTCACTTGGCTTCTTTCACGTGTTACCGACCGATCGACTTCAAAAAAGCTGAGTTTTGTTAAAGGACCACAAATGTGAGCCTCACAAACTTGACCATTACGCCTCCTGCAAGCAACTGTGGCTCAGTGACGTGCGTCGTACGGTTTACCTCGCACACTCGGGCGAACTGCTTGTTGTTTCCGGCAGCCACGACGAGGTGCCCGTCCCGCGTCCTGAAGCCCTGCGCGCAAAAACAAAAGAAGAGGGTTACTGGACCGTCTTTGGGAGCCGCGTGTGCAAACGCCACCTTCGCCCGAAAAACTCCTTAAAATCCCGCTGAGAAGAAGCTGCGGTGGGGTGTGAAATGGCCGATAAATTCCACTCGATAAAACCAAAAACCTGCCGACAGGTGGACGTGGGATAGAAAGGCTGCAAACAATGGTCTTCTGCCACGTCTGCAACCCTGCATTCTGACCTTCTGAGACATTACGTCTTGGTTACAGTCACGCATAGGTCCACGCAAACATCTCAAGCTCTCGGCTCCGGCCCATAAACTCCTCAGAAGACGGGTTTAGATAATAACTGAAAATGATCCGAGAAACGGAACCGTCGCCATTTTTTTAAACAGGATTAAGCAGCTTCTTCCTCAACCGGTGTCCTTTATGAACCCCGGAGGTGCACATCATAACCCGTGTTCACGAGTGGATGGATTCCAGGACTCCGCTGTCGGCATCCGGCTATAAACTAGTTCGGCGTAACTGGGAACCTGCCCGTTTACATCGGCGTGTAGCTGGAAGCGTAACAACGTGTCGGAAGAGTGTAGGAACACGGAAGTCGGGAGTTTATTTCGCCGGCACTCACAGAGCACAACAACACGCCCTCCCCGAAGCCCCACCACTGTTTTTAAACGCACAGCAGTGCATTACGGGAGAGCCACAGTCCATGCGGCCAAGACTAAAATATACCAACATTACAGTATAAATTAAGATATTTTCATGATTCCGTCACAGCGTGGTTTACCTTTAATCGTATTAACTGTACCGTACTGTCTGCGTATTATTTACGTCAACTTACGTTATTAGTTACAAAATAAAGCATTTAGATATTTATTTACTGCATTTTCTCGTCACCCTCTGTCAAAGTTATCCTACCAGCTGCTCGGCGGGCCAAACGTGTTGGAGGAGCTTCTGCCGTCCGGCAGGATGGCGGCTCACGGCAGGAGGCAGCCGAACGTGGCGAACAGCGAAAAAAAAGGCACGATGGGAAACCGCAGGTACGCAAGTGCACCCGTGACAGAGGAGAGTTTTGTAAGGAACAGCAACTCCTCGTTCCTGCGACACCTTCCAGAAACGTCCGTCCGGCGACGAGCCTACGTTGGGAAATCGCGCCGACGGGCCGGAAACGCGCTTTTTCTGCCTCCCGTTGCCCACGGACCCACCCAGGGAGGTGAATCACGATGCCGACACAGCACAAACAAAGCTTTTATTCATGCAGGGAGCCTTCTGCTCCGGCGCCGCGGCCCCCCCGCCGCCGCCGGGCCGTGTGGGACAATGGCGGACGCCACTTAATGAGATCCTGTTTTGACAAATTGTCGTCCATCACGTTAAATCGGTTCAAATTACGGAATTGTGTCCGGACAACAAGGACGACAAGAGGAGGACAGAGAGCGTTCGTTTCTTACCAAACCCGGTCGTCGCATTTTAACCCGGCTAACTGACTAACTTACCCGTCCCGGTAAAGCGATTCCTTCCCAGGTGGCCCTCTGGACCAAGACCTGTGCGACCCCAGAGCTACAGTCTGGTAAAGGGGCTTCGAAACACACCTATTCAGGGGTCGGAGCAGAATAAAGCGAGTTGTTAAGGAAGGTCTGTGGGTTGTGAGATTGTGAGGAAGTACAACTGTTACTAAATCACAGCGAAAAAGTATTTGCCCCCCGTCCTGATGCATGTTAATATCAACGATTTCCGACGGGAACCCGAGTAGAGACCCAAGACTCAGTCAGCCGACTAACCACATTAATCCACAAATAGAAGATTGACGGTTGAAAATGAACTCTGACCTGCAAGTTCGGAAGTTAAAACAGTTGACAGTGAGGAGGACGGAGCAATTTGAAAACTTAAATGAAGGTCTGGAGTCTCAAGCTGCGCTTTGTCACTTTATGCTACTTATTCAGATGGGAATAACACACACACACACACACACACACACACACACACACACACACACACACACACACACACACACACACACACACCTTCCCCTGGTCTCAGTTTGAGGAACAGCAGCTACTGCAGTCATTTCCCCTTCTTTACCTTCAGAACAGCTGCCACACATAGAAAGCAGTGGTTATGGAGGAAAAAGCATCTGTCTTCAGGACCTGTTTTACGTTCTCCAACAGTCTTTAACCATGTTTTACAAGCAGGTGCACATGCAGTTATGTAGGGTCATAAAGCGGCACTTTACTACCAGTTACTTTACTAGCTGACCTGCTGAGCTTGAAAATGAACAACTCGGACACAGGCGACTTTAACCACGTCAGCCTGAAGCACAAGAGGCTCCCAGGTCAAAACAGAGTGATGAAGGTGCAAAGGTGTCGTTTTTTTACGCCTCTGACATCGCTGACCAAATAAATTTCAAGAATCACAGATCAAAAATAGTTTGTTTGAACATCCTTATGCAACGCAAGGGAGCAGAAATGGAGATGCTGAGGACCACGGTGCTCAGAAGTGGGGGAAGAAGTCAGGAGAATGATAAGAAGTTAAAGAATGAGGACAAAAGGGTAATACAGTACAGACAAATGAAGGTTAGAGGGTAAAAAGTGCAGTAGTATAAGTAAGTACAGGTAAATAATAAATAAATAGAAAACAGACGAGCGTTGGAGAGCTCAGCAGCCGCTGCAGGTCACCCCGCTGCCGCCTCGGACCACCGTACCTATTTATTATGTGACCGGTTTTAAATAATATCTAATAGAGTCGTCACTCCACTGACAAATGCTAGACTTAACAGGTAACAGACTTGTTAAGCAGCATCATCTCCGTTTCTGAGTATTTACCCTGCGGTAACAATTGACTGGACCTTCGTGCAGGAACCTCACCGCGGTATTACCCACCCACTGCTGCGCAGGTTCTATTTTATCTGTGCACCTCTTGCCTCTTGATGCAGTACGGTAAATGTAGTACGGTAAACACAGTACGGTAAATGTAATATGGTAAATGCAGTATGGTAAATGTAATATGGCAAATGTAATACGATAAATGTAATTGGTAAGTACATTATGGTAAACACAGTACGGTAAATGTAACATGGTAAATGTAGTATGGTAAATTCAGAGTATCCGTGCAGCCTTTCGCTGTCACTATAAGAGCTGTGTCTCTCCCATCATGCCTTGCTGTTGTAGACAGGAGTACACGGTGATTTTAAATAGAGCTTTAGGTCGAGAAGGAGGTGATGAATGAGGTTATAACTGCCGGCAGCATCACACACTTCGGCATCCTGCTCTGACCACTCGGACGGGTTCGGGGAAGATAAACGTGTGTAAGCAGCTGTCGAACGGATCGGAGGAAACGTGTCGTCCCCTCGTGGAACAGAACTTCAGCAGTGGCCGAGTTGTGGCGCTTAGTGGGAGCTACTGTGTCCCGCAGGGTCTCCTGGGTCGTCGGAAGCCTCGGACATCATCCACTTTACTTTTCCAGTTTACAGATCTGCAGCTCACATAATCGATATGAAAACATCATGGACTCGTACGTATGATTTAAGGTGAAAATATCTTCACGGCAGCTCTGCTCTAACTATGGGGTTGGGGATCCGTGCCTGTGGGCCGGCGGTGGGGGACAGATGCCGTACATTTCGAGGCGTTTCGAGGCCACGGTTCTTCGTCTCATTGCTACACTTACATTTGAAGGCCTGCAGTGCTTCTTACAATGATCCTCCCCCATCAGCATTGCCAGATACAGATAATCCCTTTCTTTCTCTTTCCCAGCGCCAAACACCTCCTCGCCGAAGCCACGACCTCATTGCCACTCGCAGAAAAGTGTGAACCTTGTCCTAAAACATTAGCAGTACAGCAACAATAATGACAAACAAAGAAGGATGAGCAAAAAAAAAAACCCGAACAAACTTTTCATCCTTTGAGAGGAACAACAATGTTGCCTGAGAAGGTGGAGAATAAACTCTGAAATAAAAGAAACATTTGCAAAACTTTCGGTCCTCGAAAAAAATCGAACAGGTGCTCCGGTTGGACTGTCCGTCAGAGGCGGTCACCAAAATGTCTGTCGCTGGCCCCCGTGAAACCAGAGCAGCTGCAGGGACGACCCACAGGAGAACACGACTGGCCTCTAGTGGCACCACAGCGAACATCTCATCCAAATCAGCGGGACTCCATTCATCTACACCCGATCGTGTCCTTTGGCTTTTGAACGAATCACTGCCTGAACTACACCTTTGCGGACCCTCATTGAAACGGCACCGTGCTGCACCTCGCCTTTCTGGAATATTCCCTACACATCCAGGTCTCTCTTACTGTGATTAATTTCTTTAATGGAATCAACAGGTTGGCAAAATCCCGCTGTGAGGAGATAAAGCGAACTTTATCTGTAAGCAAATCAGTGACAGTGACAATGACATCAGTACCATGCACTAAAATATATTCTTCTGCCGCGCCAGAAGGGTGTGGCACACAGCACAGCCCCGTTTACACGGAAATGCTTTCTTTTCGTTGCACTGTTTTCGACGTCAAACTGCACTGACTCGCCCTCGTCGTCTTGCTGCTGATCATCCACATTTCCACCGCGTGTTTTACTGCGTAACTAACAGCGGCCAAATACCGATAAGAATAAATTATCCGGAAAAAGTGTGAAAAGCGTTTCTAATGAACACAAATGGGGGATCCCCCATTATCCATTCCGACAGCGGGAGCCCGTATCCCCGGCCCCTTCCCCGAATCCCCAAACTTCTCTCTTAAACGTCTATTTCACACACAGTTATCCACGCACAACGCCCTTGGACAATGCAGTCGTGAGAGGCGATCCCGTCGGGAGAACAGCCGAGATACGACTGCAGCGCGCTCTTGTCACCTCCCCTCGCTGCTCCCGACTATGGTCAGGAATCGCCGCACCAGGGCGATTTTTACGGTCGGTTTGCGTTGTTTAACTTGAGTGACGATCCGCGGCAGGGATCCGCTGAGCAAGGTCCGTTTACGGCGAACAACTTTATAACTGCGCGCCCCCTGCCAGAAGCACACATTATATCAATAAAGTTACACACCTTACATGGGAGTCGTTGGAATTCCATTCCACTTCCCATAATGCTCCACTCTCTTAAACTGATAATTTCACATTCTTACCTTCTCTCGTGACTCAGATTTGTTGTAGCGAACAGTCAATTTAGGGCCCGCATTTTTGAAAATTGTTACACCGGTTGTCTGGATAGCGAGAGCTTGGATACTGAGCAATAGTGCTATTTGCGTGTCTCACCTGCTACTGGGAGCAAGTCCCTGGAAACATGACCCGGGTGTGTATGTGTACATTTAGAAAAAGGCACACTGCACAGAGGAGAAAATGTTTAAAGACAGTGAGAAGATCATGACTTGGTAACTTTGTGCAAATAACACTGTGCGATAACATTGTAAGTCCCCCTGATTCATCGCTGTGATTTTCTGGTTACGTGGGGAGGAAACAGTGATTTTCTGCCGCACGAACCCACACCCACCTGGTACGGAACGATGCTCTCGTGAGCCGTGCCCCAGCGCTTCGCCTCCTTGCCAGCGTTCAGGTAATTCGCTGCGATGTGGGTGAGACACGCCACCTACAACACGGAATTGAGCACAAGGTCAGCTGTCATACCGATGACATAACCGTGAATAAAATGTGGTGAGACGGCCCCTAAAACCAACAAGACGTCTTGGTGCTCAAGTAGAAACTCCTGCTGCTACAGGGGGTCCAGAAACATGCCAGTGGTACAAAGTCTGTTACAATCGAGCTGTAAACGGAGGTGGGATGACCAGGGGCGGGGGGGTGGCTTTAGAGGCAACGAAGAGGTAAAAATGGTTCAAATGTGGATTTGGGAACAACCTAGAATCTTTTGTGACGTCAACGCAGACGTGAAAAACCTGGGTGGACACGCCAAACCCAGCACGTGGCTGCAGTGACAACTCCCTCCTAGGACATCACAGCTTCTACACTCCTTTCAAAGCTTCTAGCTTCTACACTCCCGTTCTAGAAACCTGTCGAACATCAACAATGTTGCCGAACCACGGTTAGAGACTCTGGCGGCTTCCAAACTCCTTCGCAAAGTCTTATGACCACTTCTGCCGCAACACGTTACCCCAGCCGCACCATCAGAGGTGACCGTGGAAGATGGTGTAGAAGATGGTGTTCGGGAGAAGACGCGAGAAACTTGGGCTTTTATCGGTGGTATCTACAGAAACAGGACCTGGAGACGGAGATTCTGGCCCCGTCGTGCTCCTTCCCTCCTCTGCCTCACACACACACGCCACAAACGGCCAAACACTTTAAAAACGTCGTAAATACAGCTTTAGTCTCGGGACCAACTGAAGGTCATCCTGTGTCAAACGTTGTTTGTAACTCTTTATTTGCGGAGTGACGCAGACGGTAGTCGTGGGAAACATCCTCGATGTTTCTCAAACGCCTTAAACATCCACAAACAGAACGTTTGAAGAAGTGCCCCGTCGGGGTTGGCAGCGTGATCGCAAAATACGTTACATTTTGGTTTTCAATCGTTTTCAGTGGCACGTTTTGTGTCTGGGAACCGATGATATTTTTTCCAGAATCAGAAACAGCGGTAAGCAAGTCCCCTCGCAGAGGGAACTGGCCTGAAGTGGAGGTTTCAAAGAACCAGTTGACGCTGTTAAGCAAAGGGATGGGTGGGCCGTTTCTGGGGATCCGCCGCTCTAGGTTAGCGTGTTCAAATCCAGCCCCAAATCGGCGTGTGTGCAGAGTTTCCATTATTACCTCATGCCCTTGTGGGATTTCTTAAGTAGTTCGGGTTTCCTCCAGTGGTCCCAGGACCTCGGGGTGTAACTTTGTGAGTCACAGAAAACAAAAATGGTTCTCGTCCAGGAGCGTGTGGTCCTGCGGGTGCTGTACCGTGTCCGTTTGGTAAGTCCCGGCAAATCATTTCGGACTCGTGGTGACCACAAACTGTGGAGGGGAAGTCAGAGAAACGCAGGGAGAGCATGCCAACTCGCACACCCTGAGCCAGATTCAAAGCTAAAACACCTCAGCATTTAACCCGGGCAGCAAAACATCAACGCGACCCGTTGCGCCTCCCGATAACGCACAAAAAAACGGAACCTTCTGGGTATCTGAGACACGATATCAAAGTGTGGGTGGAGAAACCGGCCAAAACGGAATTGCTAAAGAAAAAATGTCCACCTGAGATCAGGACAACAAGCGTGAAGGTGCTTATGTGAGATTTGCAAACACTATTTTGGATCATTTAGCTCTTCCACTGCCTTTCATGACATGGTCAACTCTCTCCAGGAGCTGGATCTGGAAACCATCACTGGCTGATGAGCTCTTACACAACGGGGATCTGGGCCGGCGGTAATTGGGCTCGGAGCCCGTCCGCAGTTGGCCTCTGTGTGATATACAGTATTTACTAAAGACCTTCTTGTGGAAGCTACCTAATGTTCCCTTAAATGCACTTTTACGACAATCTGGATATCAGTTGTCCGTCGACACACACAGCGTATCCCAGGTTGCAGAGTCAGTGTTTTGAAACATGTCTTAACACAGCTGCAAACCCCCTTTTCTCCAGATCAAAGCAGCACTCAGTCACATGAAGCCCTCCGTCCGCGTCTGCGATGAAGTTCTCCGCCGTTTCTAAGCCCCGCCTATAAAAATGGCCACCGATAAACGCTTTACACCGAAAATGAACCTCAAATGAGAACATGCACGATCGTGAACGTTAACTGTCTTGGTCTCGAATGTCAAAGAATTATATGAACCGTTTCTCCGGAAACTTCCGTCTTCCGCTCGGGTCCTTGCTGTGGAAGGGAGCGCGTCCATCGCCACTCTGAGCGAGTCCATCCGTCTGCCTGCCGGTGGTTCTCTTCTCCTTTTCCCTCCAACTTCCTGCAGGGATTGAGGCGTCCAAAGCAGGGAAACCTCAATCTCACCATTCGTGCTTCCAGGCCATTTGTTTTATTTTTACTTTCCTGTCTGTCCACGGTGTCCTCAGACGCCGCCACCGGCACCACAGTTGCAAGGATTCCACTGTCCTTTTTAAACATCCAACTTTGACACCCGTAAAGCACCACCGAAGTGCTTGAATAATCCCAGCCTTTTGGACGCATCTGCACGTTTGAAGAATTCTTCCAGATCTTTCCATCCAGCTCTTGCCAACGCGTTCATCTCCAGCTTAGCTCCCTTGTTGTTGACAACTGCTTCCGAGAAGCCGTAGGGGTCAAGGAGCCTCTTTGTCTTCACCGTCAACACCAGTGCTCTTCCGTTAACTGCTTTTTTTGTCAGACATTATTACCGTAATACTTTAAACTTGTATTTAGCTACGTTAATTTTCAAAGCCAGCCGCTCCACCGCCCGAACCCCAGGGGGGCTTCGTGGACCTCAGGTTAAGCACCTCCGATCTGGGAACACAGTTCAAAGGCAAACCGCTAAAAGGGAAGATCACAAAAATCAGACCTTCACCCCAACGTTCACTAAACAGCTCCAGCTGTTTAAATTCATGTTGCTGCAATTAAAATAAAAGCGATGACTTCTGGCACGGAGCTGAACGCTGCGTGGGGAACGTAAGAGCGAGGAGACGCACCGCCGGCCAGATTGAGGGCAGTCCGAGGAGGGGCCGTGCCGGGGCCTCCCTCGGCCAGATACCTCACGTGAAAAGCCTCGGTGAAATAAATGTAAATTATGCGGAAACAGGCGCGCTGCCTCCTTCGGACCTGGAGGGAATTAACCGCAGGAAGGACGTCTGAAAAAGAAAAATGTTCAAAAGAGGTCCTGACCACTAAAAAGAAACAACTGTGTAAGTGGGACCAGTCGGAAAGCCACATCCTCCGCTCCGCACTGGTGCTGCTCGGGGCGCGATTCTGTGCGACGCTAAACCTTTCTGCTACAACGCCGGGCTTCTCCCAAAGGGGAAAATCAAAACCGGCCAAGATGTCCTGAACTAATCGGAATCGATTTGCGAATCGAAACAAATTGACCGTGAGCACAGTCGGCCCGGAATAACCTTCGAAAGCGCGCACCACGTGATATTGCTCACATTCGGGGTGAATGTGTAGCTAGTTAGTCTGGACAGCAGGGGGCGTGGCGGTCAGACCCGGGGGGGGGGGGGGGGGNGGGGGGGGGGGGGGGGGGGGGGGGGGGGGGGGGGGGGGGGGGGGGGGGGGGGGTGTGATGCAGAAGAAGCCCCTATATGTACTCCTGGGACTAATCCAGCAGCCACTGCACGTTCTCTTCCTCCCTGGAGACAAGGACCGCCCGAACGGTGCATTTCGGCAACCGCAGCCGAGGGGAGTTAGTTCCGCGCCACTTTGTTTCCCTTCCTCCGCGAAGGCGCCCCAAGTGGTGAGCTTGTGCTACTACACATTAGTGAGAAAAAATCAGGACAAAAGTAAGTCAGGACATGTTGCTGTGTGCTGCGGTGTCCCAGGTAAATACACCTGTACCGCGGTATCCCAGCGCAACTGCCTCCTAGGGACGGCTGGAATAGCGCAAATTAGGAACGGAAGCCGTTTCCGTTATTTTTGAGGAAAACTACCGTGTGCTCCCGGTTCGTCTGAGAAACCCGCATTGATTTCCCCAAAACACCAGCGTAAAATACCTGTTCCGGTGCGGTAAAGAACACTTTACACACCGGTTACCTCATCACCTAAAAGTTCACGGGACCCATCGGTCATCACCGAACCCACTGGCTGGAGAACCAGGGTCACCTGGGAGGAGAGCAGGTTGCAGTCGATATGGAGGCCCCTCCCCATCTTGTCTCTCCACAGCAGCGCGGCCATGATCGCCCCGTGCGCGTACAGCCCCGTCGCCAGGTCAGTCATGGCCACGCCGGGCCGCACAGGTTCCCCGCCCTGACAGAGAAACGCGGTGAAAAAAACGTCTTTTACAGACACGTGGAAGTGACGCTACCCAAACGTCTAACTCACCTCAGGGCCTGTTATGTGCATCATGCCGGACACGGCGGAGGCGATGGAGTCGTACCCGGGACTCTGGGACATCGGCCCCGTCTGTCCGTACCCTGCAAACATATGGACTGGATGTTAGGGTCGCTGTACCACGGTACAACTGGCATGTCTCAGCTAGTTCAGAGTCCAGCCTTGATTCCTCGGGCTGTGTGTGGGGGGTCTAGGGGGCACCGCCCCACCTTCATCTCACTGACAATGGAGACGGTGGGACGGTTCTTCACAGACACACAGCGTCAACATTGTTTAAACGTTATTTTACGCATTAATGATGTGATTTCCTACGGATATGTGTGTGCTGCCCCCCCCCCCACGCCCAGGGTGTCGTTTCATAGCCCAACGCACAGGGTCGGTTAAGGAAGATGGACGGGCTTCTATTGAGCTTCTACTGAATCCAGCGTAGCAGATTTACAAACAAAACGAGTTACGAATGTGTTTTTAAGTTGAGGATGTTGAGCTGAACCGGCGCTGAGCAGCGGGAACTTGCGGTCGAAAGGTTCCAACTGATGCTCCCCGCTGCGAATAAACACATGAGCCATTAACTCAGACGTGTGTGTGTGTGTGTGTGGGGGGGGGGGGGGGGGTTT
>UFQX01000747.1:87488-196287 GCA_900497675.1 Arapaima gigas | reverse complement strand
GGGGGGGGGGGGGGGGGCTGTTGCGTGACTCAAAAACATTCTACTGATAAATTTTATAACCTCAAACCCAGGAGCGACCGCAGCAGGCCGCTCCAAACCAACAGCAGAGCAGATCTCATTTTCTGCAAAGAAGGTATAATAAGAGGGTTCTGGAGCAAGATGTATAAGCAGCTACTTGGCAGCAACTGGGTGGAGAGCCTGTTTAGATCTAATGTCCAACTGTATCTGAGGGGGGCGGAAACGACACGAGGAGATGCTGTGAGCCACACAGAGTGTGTGTGTGTGTGTGTTGTAATCTTGTGCCGTATATCATTTAAATTTACTGTCCCACACGGACGGGGGCAGATGAGAGAGATGAAAGGCCCGATAATTTATTTGGATGGCGATGCCCTGTGCCAAGCGGGTGGCGAAAGCAGAACACACACACCGGCGGTGAACTGTCCCCCCCGCAGACCCTGCCTGAAACGCTTTGGTTTTATCCTTCTGTAGCCGCAAAACCCTGTCTGGTCCCCTTGGTTACGTACAGGGGCCATCCGAACGGGGCCGAACTCCCGGCTGTTCCCAATTTGCGTCTGGAGTTAAAGAGCTCGACAGACACGTGTTTATAATTTGCCAGAACCCTTGTAACTCATTAACTCGCCCAATGCCTCCGTCCACAGCCATCGGCGCGGTTCAACATCCCGCTCTTCACCCGCCTGCCCAGCTGATGCGTTACAGCGGGGGTTTGAACGTGATCTTTCCTTCACGCCCCGGAACGCCACCGTCTCCCCGGCGCTTGGAGCTGCTGCCCCGGGTTCACATCCCGGCTCACCCTGCTGTACCTTTGATGGAGATGCTTACCCTGAACTACCGCAGTAAAAACTACTCTGCTGTATAAATGGGGAATTAGCTTCGGGGGCGGAAAAGGGCCTCAGCTGCGCAAATAAAACCCAAAGCGGTCGTAACCCATGCGGGAAGCAATGATTTTGCGTCAACTACACATTAAAGCAGACCATCCGCGCGGCGTCCAGGCCGTCCTGCCAGACCTGGACCTTCTAACAGGCTACGGACACGGCAGGAATAGCTGAGGCCAACTTGAAAGTTAAAAGACAGCTTCTCCTCAGAAGGAAGGCTAACGGCAAACCCGGGCAGGACCTAAGCAGAGACGTCACCTTCCCGACAAAAGCGGGGACGGTTAAAGCCACGGCCGTCCCGGCGGTCAAACCGCCGAGAGTCCCTTGGACTGCAGGAAGGACAAATGAGGCAGTAGGGAAGGAAATAAAAGCAGGCTGGTGGCTGGAAGGACTTACGGTGAAGCTAAGACCCATTAGGAAATTTAATGGGAAGATGGGACGCGCTGGAGAAGAGGCTCGCGGTGGGACGGGGGCACCCGGTGGTGAGAGGGGCAGAGGGTGTTGCTGAAGGTGATGATCTTGAGGGAACGAAAGACAGGCCTGGTGCGCGAAAGCCCACGACTTCACCGAATAACAACAACAGTCACACAGATTCAGGCGGCACTGCCCAACTTGCCATAAGTCGTAGCACGGAAAGGCCACGTTTCTGGGAAGGAATACGCGCGAGCTAAACAGTTCCCACTTTGTTCTCACACGCCAAGGAGCAAATATAGAATTAAGCCAAAAAAATGTTTAAAATACTCCAGAAAATCCCTTCATTTATTCTGCTCCATAACTTGAGGTTGACCTCAGGGTTCGGCTTCAGCCACAGATGTTCTCCACGCGTGACTGAGGAGCAACTCGGGAATCCTGGGATATTTCGGGCTGAAGAGTCCAGCTCAAACCCAATGTGGGCTGAAGGGGAACAAATCCAACTCCGCTTTAAGTCTTCACTGCGATGGGTTTCACCGTCGGGGGCTCGGTGGCTTGGATGCAGACTGGTGAGGGAAATGTGATTTAAAAAAAAAAAAAAAATCATAAAAATAAACTTCTGGTAACAGTTTAACCCACTACGTGTCAAAGTTCAGCGCCTCTAACCAAATACTCTAGAAATACTCAACCTGCTGTTGTTCTGTGATCTGGTCTGAGCTGTAAAATCTTGGAAAGCTTATAACTGTCACAAAATATATAAGACAGGTATTTTATAGAAGGCCGATACACAGTGTCATACTGTGTCTTCAAATTGCCAAGACTATAGTGTCTTTTTTTTTTTTTTTCGAAAAATGCGAACACGGTGGCTGGATAGTCAGGGTTCTTGTAAAGAAGAGAACAGGGGCCAGGCTGGATAACATGAGCTTGAGGAGCCTTCAGGCCTGTGTGCCTTGTTCCCTTGTCTAACCTCATACAGAACACTGGGTCTGTGAGCAAATGGTGTTTTAACAGTCGGTTCCAAGTCAATTCACCCCGAAAGTGGGATCACGTGGGCTACAAACAAACCGAGACGCAAAACATGCAAGCAAACAGACACAAAGGAGACTCCTACAGGGGCGTTGCTTTCTGCACCAAAGGGCCAGACGAAAAGTCCGTGGCCCGCTGAGCGCACCCTAAAGCGTGTGTCGTAACTGGGAACAACATCACGCTGGACGAGGCTGAAGGTCAGCGAACGAGAGAGAGGAAGACCTGCAACGCGTTGGACTGATGCCGTGACGGCAGCTACGGACGCCCCTCCGACAAAGAGCAGCGTTTGGCTGAAGACCGAACCCAGTCGAGGTCGACTGTCCACATCGCTGTTGACTGGACGGCACCGCGAAACAAAAAAGTGGGCAAAAAGCTCAACGCATCACCAACCTACACAACTGTGTGAAGTTAATGGCGTTTGATATCCATCTCGTAACTGGTACCAGCCTTCAGGCAGTGCCACTAACTTCCTGGATGGCAACGGAGATGATCGGTGTGGAACGTGTCCTCTCTACACTTTTGAGGGGGGTTTTAGAGGGTTAGCAACCTTCTTAAAGGAGATACTTCTTTCTCTGGTATTTATCCTCATCAGAAAAAAATCAGGGATGCCACCCTCAGTTCCTCCCAGCTGGACGCTCTCCAGTACCACACTTTCAATGTTCTGTCCATGGGAACCGCAAACAGGAACGGAAATGAAACCCGGTCTTGGAGAAGTCCGGCTCCGAATGAGTTTAACGCTGACGGTACGAACGCAGCTCAAGCTGCCCTCGTGTGGAGATCAGAGGCACTTGGTCAGTGGCATATCCGAGATTCCGGTAACATGCCCTGGGGTGGCACACGTGGAGCGGATTAGCATGTTCTCATGCCCCTTCGAACAACTGGGCCAGGAAGAAGAGCTGATCCACTGCTCCACAACCCAGACTAAATGAGCATTGCTTCTCCTGGACCCAGACCTCAACTGTCGCGTGGTGTTTGCACTCCACTGCCCCGCCAGTACCAGGGAGGCTGAGGAGCACCATCCTTCTGTCTGGTCCCCTTGGTTGCATACTGGGACCGACACCCCAGTTTGCCTATCCGGACGTATCTTGCCTGCCTTCTATGACACGCTGAAGAGGCACATGAGCCACCAACATTGTCCCACTATGGCTACCGTGCACTACCATAAAGTTTCAGATGATCTTCGAATGGTCTGCATAATGATGTTATTCTTTCAGGCTCTTCTGACCGCAAACCTCAACATTTGGGCGGTTTGCTGGCAAACGTGAAGGGCTGGTGAGAAAATGAGCACCTCTAAATGCGAGGTCACCATCATCTCCTGGGAAAGAGTTGGTTTTCCTCTCCACATGAGGAGGGAAGAGCTGCCCCCCGTTGGAGGAGGTGAAGCATCTCAGGGAGTAGCTCACAAGCGACGGAGAAGGAACGGGAGACGGACAGGCGGATCGGTGCAGCGTCAGCAGTTTTTTACCTCTCGATCTCAGTGAATCGGCCTGAATTCTTCCCGGCACTTTAATGACCCTCGGGGTCAATGCTGAACGGCGAACGGCGAAAACGTCATAACATCCCGCGATTTATACGCCGCCTGATGGTTCTGAAACTGTTACGGAACAAGTTGACTGGGGGACAATTCTTGGCTCATCATGAGGCACCACCCTCACCTTGAGGACCTCCACCACCAAGGTTTTACCTTCTTTTCCAGGATGCCTTGAGGTCCCACTATATAAATGACTTTTCCAGCCTATCCTTATCTGCTCAGTTCCCTGGTTTAACAAATGTTTTGACAAACGCGTCACAGATGAATTTCCGGTTAAAAAGGCGTTCTTTCCCCACCCCTTTGTCCCCAGTGGTTTATCGCTGGGGAACGACAGCTAAACACTCCTTCTGCGCACCGCGTGTCAAATACGCAGTGTTTAAACGTACAGAATACAGTTTGCGTCGAAACCCCGCGCCAACAACGGGCGCTTGTTACAAATCCCACGTTTAATGCGCAGCACGGCTCACAAAACAGCGCCCGCGAACCTCTCAAACATACGCCGCCAACGGCAAATTAACGTCGTTTTTTTGAACCGACTCCGTAGTCTAAACGAGGAAATTTAAGATTTTTTTTTCTGGTTTAAAAAAGGCCGTAACGTTGCGTCTGGGGGGGTGAGCGCTTAAATACGTCTCGCTGAGGGGAGCGAGAAATCGCACGTTTACCTCCGCAAATCGGTGCTGGTTTCAAACTACAGAGGGAAGCAGAAGATGAAGGAACCACCTCGGGGGGACGGAGGGTCAAGTTTAATGTAAGGTTAGATTATTTTATTTATTTATTACAGTCGATTGGTTGCTACGCATCGATTTATTTACCTGGACATCAGTAAAAGGCTTTGTTTTTCGCCGTGAAGACGGGGGACGTTTCCGTCAAACTTGGCGGCACGCATCATAATTTCCCTCCATAATCGCTGAAGCGAACGGCCCATTTGCTTTAATGGAAAATTTCTGGAAGGAATCAGGGTCCGGTGTACGTCAGAGCTAGAAACAAACTCTTAATGGAAGACAGAAAAGCCCAACGGAAAACTCAGTCAACAGCAAAATATAAACTTCCAAGTAAACGGTTTATACTTTACGTTCTGCCAAACAAAAACAAACCTTTTAAAAAGGACCAAAAAACGGGTCTTAGAGCATCGGCAAGCTGCAGCGCTGAAGAACATCTCCTGAGCGTGTGGAACCCACTGGTTCCCACACAGCAAAAATGAGAAATACACCTTAACAGCGTAAATGCTGACTGCAAACCCAGCAGAAGGTCCTGCAAATTCAACCGACGAGCCGTTTGGCGCAAACGCCGCCCTTCTTCTCTCCCGAGCGAATTACAAAACGTGGCAAAGTTTCCCACGGTTTACCACGGTCCGCCGCTGGCAGAAACGCCACCCTCTTCTGTGTTTAAGCTGAAAACGGTGGCCTGCATTGAACAGCCCTCCGTGAGGTTACAGATTTCAGGTTGATGTTCGATTCAAAACCGTGGCGACGGGATGGAGATGCAAACCGAACTTTCTATGGGGCGGGGGGGGGGTTCTCCTCCAATATTCCACATTCAGCACATTTTCACCCCTTAGTCCTCCTGATGACCTGCTCAGGTGTCTATAACCCTCAATGCATTCTTTTGAAATCCTATTACCCCATTTTCACCACATTTTTAATATTTTCCAGGTATTTTATTTTTTGGCCAATTAATTTGTTCATCTGCCCTGATGAGGTATCAATGAAAAGTTCCGTCACCTGTGCTGACAGTCCGGCAGTCAGTTTTAAAACAAGGTACTGAACGTGGTTTTCGGGCTCAGCATCACAAACTCGTACCTGAGATGGAGCAGTAGACCAGGCGTGGAGCTGCCCGGCGCACGTCCTCGTACCCCAGGCCCATCTTGCTCAGCTTTCCAGGGACGAAGTTCTCCATGAGGACATCACACACCCCGGCAAGCTGACCAACACAGCAACACAGGACGTTCGCCGCTAAATACCGCCGTCCCCTCGGTCTCCGCCCCACCCCAAAATTCTAATCTTTTCCTTCAAAGGAAACCATTGTTGTCCCACGAAATATTCCGTCAAGGTTTATGAGCGTCTTCCTTTCTCCGCTGTGCACAAAAACGTAGACACAGCGAGAAAAGCCTGGTTTCAAAGACGGAGGGACTACGTCAAATCTGAAGCAACAGTTAAAATAAAGAAACTGTGACTCACCTCCAATATGAGTTTAGCTCCTCTTGGATCTTTCATGTTCACTGCGATGCTCTACAAAAGAAACCCGACAGTTTCCCTCCCAAATGTGTATATTTTTTGACCTTCTTCCCACAAAAAGTGAACCGTCGCCTTTCTCTAAAGGGCCACGTGCTTGTTGGACACACAAGCTGTAAATATCGAGCAAACCTGCCGTTCAAATGCTGAAGCTGTTGACGTGACCGTGAGATGCAGTAAGTGAAGTCAAATACGGGAACAATCGTTTTCCGCAGCAAAGCGGAAAAAAAATACATTTTCTACGTCGAGTGACCTTTTTGTTCCGGTTCACGCTGAGGAAATAAGCACTTTCATCCCCCACGAAGGGGGGACCCCAGGACCTTGTATCGTCTCCGGAACCTACCAGAAAGACAGGGCGGTCATAAAGGAAGGAAGGAGCCACTGAAGACGCTACAGCATCCGTCAACAAGCCTGACGGCAAGTTAGCGGACTTCTCGTCGTCTTCCACCCCACCTCCAACGGCGGCGGGTTCCCAACTTACCCGGCTTTTCCACTTTAATGACCTCGGCGCCCAGGTCTCCCAGGATCATGCTTGCGAAGGGCCCGGCGAGGACTCTGAAAAGCATTTGACGCATCACTGCGGCGCTCTACACGCGACTGCTCTACACACGCGACACGCGGCGGGGGAGGAGACCGCAAGGAGATGGGAGCTGAAACGTGTTTCTTGTGTCGACGCCCGTCAGAAACACGGCCAACGTGCGACCGCCGGCTCCGTATCGGGCTCCCCGACTGCAGCCGATCGCCCGCTCGGCTCCCACGGCCCCCCGTAAGCGTTTCTAAAAGAGGTAGGACCTCACAGCAGGTAGGATGGGTGTGTAGCTCATATGACGAATGCGAGGTACGAGAAATACAGGTGGACCAACACAGGCCGAAATGAGGCACCTAAGATGTTTGAACCTGTTTTGACCCACGGTTGCCATACGGGGGAGCCAGAGAGCACAGGCACTCCATCTGTGCCCCAGGTGGGAAGGTGGAACCAGGGGGGTCCGCTGTACACCTGACAAAGTTGTACCTGAACAGCTCGACATACCTGGTGAGATCCAAAACTTTTATGCCATCCAGGGGTTTCACATTCTCTTGTCCTGAAGGGAGACAAAAGTGAAGCTTGTCAGTTTTTTCCCTTTTTCCCAAAAGACACGGCTTCCTTTTGCAATAAATCTGCACGTTATCTACCCGGGGTTGCCAGTTTATTAGGTACACCGCCCACCTTCGCACTAACCGGACACTCCGACTGGTTATTAGTAGGGTGGGGTACTGATCTGAGCAGCATTTCTAGCATCAGTCGGTGCTCATCTGAAAGTTCGTGGGCAAAACGAGTGACTTCAGCGACTCTGAAGGCGGCATTGATGGCTGGCGCTAGGATTTCAGCATCTGCTGAACGGCCATTGTCTTGGGCTTTTGACAGACAGCTGTTTCAGCAGTTGACTGAACATGATGCACAAAGCAAAACAAAAAAAGTCCCAGTGATCTGTGATCCTGTGGACAGAAACAGCTTGTGGATCGGAGGGCAGATCACATCCGAATTCACTGGTGCACTGCAGCGTCGTCTCAGAACGCACCACTTACCAGACTTCCTCTCAAACAGGCTACAACAAAGACCACGTCGGGTACCGATGCTGTTAGAGGAGAAGAAGAAATCACATCACTGGTGGTCACAGCTTCCCGACGAGATGAATCCAGGTTTCTTTTCCATCTCACTGACGGAAGGATCAGAATTTGGGACAAGCAATACGGGTCCACGGACCTGCCCCGTTTGGTGTCAGCAGTACAGGCCGGCGGTGGCGGTGTGATGGTGGCGGACGGTTTTCCGGGCTCCCAATAGGGTCCCTGATACCCACTGAATAACGCGGGATCTGAACATCAGCGCTGACCAACTTTATCCCCTTGTGTGCTTCCAAGGTGGTTCTGGGAACATCTTTGGGAATGAGGTAGAAAGGCCAGGCCTGTTCGCAGCCGGACAACTTGCACGATGCGGTCACTGCCCCCCGGTACAACAATCCAGCATCTCGGCGAATCCACGGCCAGAACGATTCTCGCTGTTCTGACGGCCAAAGGAGGCACAACACACCGCAGGAGAGGTGTACCTAATAAACTGGCAACTTAGTGTAGAACCCTGTTTGACTCATCGAATTACAACCGGTTAATTCCAACCAGTCAACTTGAGCTCATCTATCTCAACTTAGATTTATAAATGAGCCACATGGAAGATAAGGACACTGCCAGCTTCGGGGGGTCTCGAACCATCACACGGCTTCCCTTATCAGCCTCCAATCCAAATCCAAACCTCAGCGGAAGATTCCGGTCGGCGTCCAGCTCCTACACTAATTTAACGTGAAGAAAGTTCAGCCGCACGTGTTGAAGTTCTGACCACCTCCGCGCGCATAACAACCACACGCCTTCACACACTTCCCTCTCCTGCTCTGCGGCTGACCCTCCGCTCACACGTTGTTCTCCTACGTCGAAGGTGCGTCAAAGTCCTCGAACGTCCAAAGGTCCCCGGGCAGTAAAATCACGTTTGTCTCAGGCGACGTTCCTCCTCGCAAGAGCTTCTGAACTTTGACTTCGACGAGCGGGGAAGGGCTCGGCAGAAGCTCAGCCGCAGCCACGAGTTTCGCCGTTCCTTATTTGTTCTTCTCGCAAATTCAAGTAAACGTGACACTAACAGGTTACAAACCGCCATCGTAATGACTCCCAGTTACCGGCATTTCGGAGTTTCCGCAGCAGTACTTTGACATCACACATCTGGCATATTTCTGCCACCTTCTGCTCTCCAGCTCGGATTTTACCATCAGAACTTTAACAGATTCAGCCGTGAAAATTAAAAGATACTACATCTCAGACAACGCTGCCATAAAGACGGGCTTTATTAAAAGTAATACTAATATTAGCGCTTCAGAAAACTAACATTAATATTCAGTTTTGACGTCATGCCCAGAGTCACGTGGCAGGTCCTTATTCACATTTATTCTGAAAGTTTTCTTCCCCCCGCGACCGTTTCCTGTCCGTTTGTCCTTGTTCTGCGCGCCAACTGTTTATTAAATAAAAACCACAGCGTTAAAGATAACGCGCGCTTGAACCCCCGCAGGGAAACGTGACGTCACCTTTATTAATTACGACACGCCGCACGTCTTATTCGTCAACTTCTGTTAAAACCGCGTGGACGGTCCACCCGTACGAGAGA
The DNA here is from genome assembly GCA_900497675.1 of Arapaima gigas. Taxonomy (NCBI): domain Eukaryota; kingdom Metazoa; phylum Chordata; class Actinopteri; order Osteoglossiformes; family Osteoglossidae; genus Arapaima; species Arapaima gigas. The sequence goes on along the minus strand of UFQX01000747.1, from coordinate 187,014 downwards.
CGACACGCACACCCCCCGTTACCTGGGCGCGTGGACGCGCACGAGCTGAACGCCCGCGCTGACAGGCGTGGAGGTCGCCTCGCGACCCCGACACGCGCGACCGTGACCGCCGCCGCCACCCGGACCAGCATCGCGCCGCGGCGGAGAGTTAGCGCGCGCCGCGCACATCCGGTTCGGCCAGGAGGTAGTGTTCGCGAACGTCACGCTGGCGCGAGATGCTGCTCACACCAGCAGCTCCTTCCTTGCTTTATGACCTTCTGACATCTGCACGGGATTTTTCATCAGGGCCTCGCAAGGGGGCAGCAGGGGGCGCAGCGGTTCGAGCTCCAGGGTTTGAAAAGATGCTCCAGAAGGATTTATTTCATAGTTGGAAAAAGAAGGAAATGATGGACGTGAAAACTGGGAACTGAAACATAAAGATGAGTAGGAAACGTTCACCTACCGTGGGCTATTTATACATCTCATTTTAGTTAATATGTCTGGCTTTTAGGCAAATAGAAAACCCTGCTGATCTAATTTAGGCGACTAGAAATCCCACCGGAGTCAAACCCACGACCACAAGTACCTGCAGGGTTACTCCTGCTAACACCTTAACTGAACCTTTGGATTCAACACGATTAGGAAATGTAAACAATATTTTTATATTTCACTGAACACATCTTATTATATTTGTTATAAAAAAACAGCCATAAACAGAGTTTTGAAACGTGTTTTTCACCCTGCAGAAATTTTACACAGAATATTCACATCTCGCAGAAACAAATGAAACGATTGTTTTTCAGTCAGGATGTTTACTGCAAATTACGCTGCGCGCAGGTAAGTTGCATTTTTCACAGTTGACGCCACACCTTTTTCTCAAGGGCCACAAGGGACACCTTTTCTTTTGCATCACGATGTGTCAAAGATTTGTCACATAAAAGCTTGTATTTCCGAAAGTTTGAGCGAACAGGAGAAAGCGACAACACGCGGTTCCAACTGTGTAAAACGCAAACAAGTCATGTTGCATAGCAACAAGACAACCACCGAGTAACAGATACTCCTCTCGTCCGGTTCCTAATATACTGACCCACTTCAAGCGGGAAAACGTAAACAGGGGGTCTGTTTCTCATTGCTTTACACAGGAGAAATTGCACAGCAACGAAATTTGCGCTTAAAAAAAGTTGGGGAAACAAAATATTTAAAATGGCAGCTATTTAAAAAATTTTCCACTCGCAGTTCCAATGCTTTCTGGCGGGTTTTCATCTGGAAAACGTTGAATCGAGCCTTCGGAAAGAACATGATTTTTTTTCCCCACGTCCTTAGGATGAAAAAATGTGAATAGAATGGTTCTTTCCAGAAGGTAATGGCGAAAGGGGAGGGTTTTCAATGTAGATCTTTAATGTGACGCCTGAGAACAGATTTACTCAGTCTGGGTAAAGTCAGATGTAAGATTCAGGAGATGATCACTTATCCAGGATGAGATGCTTGAGAGGTGGGTTTCAAACCTGGGTTGAGACTTGAAAGAAGACAGTGAGATATAAATCTGATCATCATCTGCACAGAAGATGGAGCAGACATGAGAGATGATGAGAAGAGAACTGGCTCCAGTACTGATCCCTGAGGTACACCTGGAGAAGCCGCAGCAAGTTAGATCATCATAAATGCTGATTTTGTTAGAAAACCTTAAAACCTGTTGATGGAGTTACATCAGTAAGGTTTGTAACCTTCCTCCAGTGCTTGAGGAGCAAGAATATTTAAAATGGTTCAATGTATGAAAGTTTGGGTGATGTGGGGTGTGGTGGTTGGTACCGAGGGTGAAGATCGAAGGTCAAAGGCTGATAATAGCTGCGATGAGACGTCTTCTGCAATAGCTGAGGAGGGAATAAAAGTACACGATTAACTTCAGACGTCTCCTGTGGATTCCATCACAGGAACGGTTCAGATGTTGGACGTCTGCCTGTTCCGAGCACAGATTCCATCGAAAGTAAACCTGCACGTTCAAAACAACGCAGAACATTAGCGGCCGAGTTTGAGACAAAACACCGCAGCTCTGTGGAGATCTGAACCCCTTTTGTTACGGAACGTTCCTTCAAGCAAAGTCAGATTCCATTACTCTGGGTTTGAGTTCCAGAAAAACAGCCCTGTGTTATTAATTTAAAACGGTCATATCAGAGTATTAACGTCTGGGGCAATTATTTTGACATGTCGCATGTGAAAGAAGTAAAATTTTTGGGGGGAAATTACCATACAGATGAAGAAACGCACACAGCTTCGCAGCGCCATCTGTTGGTTACGACTCCATGATTTTACAGACCGGCTCTCAACAAAACAAAACGGCCCACCATCGATTTATCGGACCTCCGTTTTACACGCTTCGGATTTTATAGGCCGATGCAGAAGTAGTCCAGAAAAAACATATTTAAATTATATGCGTAACACAGGGCGACTCAAGTGAAGACTCAGAAATGTATTATTTAGCAACCAAGATGGAAATGGGTTTCAGGCACCAAAACGTGGATGAACATTAAGGGTAACTGCAGATCGGTTTAGACTACATGCTCATGACGAATCCATAATACTCATGAACATTTGAACCGACCTGTGGAAATAGTTCATTTGTAGCTTGTTTGGGGAAATACAGTACTGTGCAAAAGTGTTAGTCATGCAACTTGAATGTGTGTTGAGAAGTACAGGTAGATTGTTATCTACCATCAGGGGGTTTCTCATTGGTCCCAAACTCATCGTGCAGCCTGAGAATGACCTCAAACACCCAACCTCAGTCATACACAACTATCTTGAGCAACAGATGGGCTGGTCCCCACAGAGCCCTCATCTCAACATGATCCAGTCAGTCTGGGAGGACATGCAGAGACAGTCCAAGTCTGCAGAACTGTGGCCAGTTTGGAAGAACCTACCGACCTCCACCTTAAACTGCATGCAAGTTTGCATAAGAGAACTGATGCTGGTTTAAAGGCAAAGGGTGGTCCCACCAAATATTGATCTGATGGAGGTTTTTTTGTCTACTGCACTTTTTACAAGGTTTATTGGTTAATAAGTATTCATGGCATTATTTCTGGAACCATCCTCACTTTATAGCGTTTTTCCCACAGGTGTCTCACACTGTTGCACAGTTCTGTAACATCATTAGTGCTTTAAACGTTTCATACAATTTTGATACTGTGTCACCATTAGGGCATCAACACGGTTCCAGGAGGGCGGGACGGCGCCCCCTAGACCCCCCGTAGCGGCATTCTGACTAGGTCGTATCGCCACCTTATCCATCGCTTATAATTCACTGTATTGTCTGTAAGTTTGAGGTGCAGCACTGACTTTATTTTAATACCGACATCACACGTTCATTACACGTTACATTCAGGTATAAAAGCCCTACTGTAGTACACAGTGAAACACCGTAGTAAAAAAAAAAAAAGCTTAAATTACGCTCTTGATTTTCCTCCCTCACAGTCCTGAAAACTGAGGATATTAAATAAAATATAGTGAAGTTCAAATGGTCCAGTACAACCACACATATTGGGTTAGTACACTGCAGTCACAATCTCAGAGGTCACCTTTCTTCTTTAAAATAACCATTTTTGTAAGCAAGCAGAACAGGAGCGGTGTAAAAAAGTGCAATTTTTCCCACAGGGAGCCCAGAGCGAGCGCCTGGACCAGCGACACGCCGCCACCCCTGCAGGGCCAGCGTTTGAGCGCTTTAAGACGCCCTCTACAAAAACAGCACAAATCCCCTTATTTAGATCCTGAATTAACAGAAACACAACCACTTCAGAGACAGGGAACCTGGAAAGTTTTTTTTGTTTTTTTATTATGCTGGAAAGAAATTGTGAAAAAGGCAGTTTTCACTGAGTCATGATTAATATTAATCTTTTCTCCATACTATAAGGGTAATAATAAGGGGTCTGAATAAAGAGCACAGCCTCTGTAAATGTCGCTTTGCCGAGAAGTCAGCTGGCATTTCAGAAAGTCCCAGTGCTGGCAGTCGTTTTAAACTGACCGATTCTTTTACGTAACACTCGTGTAGAAAGAAGTCTGCTGCGCTTCTTGTTTGACTGGTCCGAGTATTTACAGTCGAGTCGTTCCGCGCCTCCGTTACGTACCTCGCTCATCCGTACACCAAAGTCGTACTCCCCGCTTTCTTCATATCCTTTCGATATGTGACGTTAAAAAACTAAAATGCATAAAATCACTTATGTGGCAAAAAGCCCGTTTTAATTTAAAAAGACAGAAAAAATATTTCAAAACAATATGAAATGGTAAGAGCAAGAAATGCCCCAAAAAAACAACCTCCTTCCGGGTTGTTACATAAATTCTTCCCAGATACAGGGAAAAGCGCACTATGAATACACTGATTTTTGACAATAAAAATCCAGCGTATTTCCAAAACCTGAGAGGGTTTTGCTCGTACAGACCTGAGCCCATTAGCTCCGCCCCCAGGGAGCTGTCAGAAAGGAAGGCCCCGCCCCCTGAGGGCTGCGGCATTCACATGTCCTGCGAAGCCCGGGGGGAAGGGTAGGGGGGGCGCGCCACCCTCCGGATGGTGCCCACCGACGGCCCCGGGGTGGGAGGGGTGTTCCGTGTCGAGGGAGCCGCGGTGGTGCTCGAAGCGGTGGTCCTGGTCGCTGCTGAACACAGGGGGTGCACCGTGGGAGAAGTGCTCCTTGTAGCCCAGGGGTGCGGGCTGCATCGAGGATGGGGGCGGGGGCACGCTGCTGTTGAACATTTCCCTCGTGGAGGGAGAGGGCGCTGGGTAGCCGGGGCCGAAGCTCGTAGGCGGAAAGGTTGGGGGCAGGGGGGCGAAACTTCCGTAGCCGGGCGCCTCGGGTTGTGGAGGGGGGGGCGGCGGTGGCGGCGGGTACCCGGGCTCCGGGGGCTCCGGGGGCTCTCCCGCGTCATCGGCAGCAGCCTCCGTCCCCGTGTCCAGAGCTGACCGGTAGTCCAGGTCCTCGCTGGGAGGGGGCGGCTCCGGCGGCTCCGGGGGGCGCTGGTCAGGGGGCAGGATCAGGGGTGGCGGCTCAGGGGCCGAAACGCTTCTGCCTTCAGACACTGCAGGGAGAGGGAGGGAAGTGTCAGTGGGGGTTGAGGGCAGCCATGTACACCGTGAGTGACCTCCTACTGGACTGATCAGAGCATCACAATATTTTAACATGAAGGGCAGGGGGGGACCTGAAACACTGAACAATTGTTTTAAAAAAATAAATATTTAAAAAATTTACTATTTCACTATTTGAAATGATTTGCTGGCATAAAACTTTAATATCCTAGTTTTGTAGTAAATGCAGATTTGTTAAGAGTTGTAAATGCGACACCATCAAAATGGTGTGATGGTGTGACTGGTTGAATCAGCAAAATAAAATCCAAAGTGTTCAATGTATTTAAAGCAACTCCTAAACATAGAATGCCTGCAAACTGCTGGCTGTTACCCTACAGACCCAGTATACTTTTGAAAAATATTAAATTTAGTTGTAATGACATTTCACTGCTCTTTCCTCAATTCCAAATATGGATTTAAAAAAAACTCAAAGCAGTGAGAAAGCTTTTCATACAGAAGCCCATGTTCGCACCTACAGCCAAGTGACCTTTGTGCTTGAAAAACATGGCAGGTGAACCCGACAGATAAAAAATAAAATTTATTCTATTTCAATGTGTCAAACAACTTTTCCTTATATCATCACACGGTTCAGGGTCATACTGGAGTGAGCTTGGGATTTTTTTACAAGAAATATTGGAATGAATAACTTCATTGCCCAGTTTTACCAGGGTCTACTGAACGGACCTGAGACGTAACAACACTTAACTACATAATACGCTACGCCGCAGATGCAGGACACGACGTGCCTTTACCTGGAGAGACCGGGCTCACTTGTGCGTGCTGTTGTGGCCCTCTCGTCGGTTCCTCGTCGCCCCCAGGCACCGGCTCCGCTCCCTGCATCTGCTGCACCTTCAGCAGTTGTGCCAGGAGAATCGCCAGGGCACCCGGCACCCCGACCACACCTTCGCCCTCAGGGACCATGGGAGGAGTACGGGGTCTGTGCTCCTCCAGCCCGGGCTCAGGGGGTCTGGCGCTTTCAGGAGGCGGAGCGTGGTTGAGCTCCCGCAGGCTCTCGAGGTTCAACTGGAGGTTCGGCTGCGACGGTTCAGCCGCACTGCTGGACTGGAGCAGGTTGAGCAGGGCGGCGAGCTGCTCCGGGGTCAGAGGGCCACTGGGCGCATTGCACTCTGGGAGGAGACACAGGAGCATTTAGAGAAGAGAGAGAACATCCCAGCTGATCCACATGGTTGCATGTGCACGTACAGTACTGTGGAGAAGTTTTAGGCAGGTGTGGAAAAATGCTGCAAAGTAAGAATGCTTTCAAAAATAGAAGTGTTAATAGATTATTTATATCGATTAGCAAAATGTAAAGTGAATGAACAGAAGAGAAATCTAAATCAAATCAATATTTGGTGTGACCACCCATTGCCTTTAAAACAGCACCAATTCTTCTAGGTACACTTGCACACAGTTTTTGAAGGAACTCGGCAGGGCAGGGAGGTTGTTCCAAACATCTTGGAGAACTAACCACAGATCCTCTGTGGACGTAGGCTTGCTCAAATCCTTCTGTCTCTTCATGCAATCCCAGACAGACTCGATGATGTTGAGATCAGGGCTCTGTGGGGGGCACATCATCACTTCCGGGACTCCTTGTTCTTCTTTACGCTAAAGATAGTTCTTAATGACATTGGCTGTATGTTTGGGGCCGTTGTCCTGCTGCAGAATAAATTCGGAGCCAATCGGACGGCTCCCTGGTGGTACTGCATGATGGATAAGAATCTGCCTGTATTCCTCAGCACTGAGGACACCTTTAATCCTGACCAAATTCCCAACCCCATTTGCTGAAATGCAGCCCCAAACTTGCAGAGAACCTCCACCATTCTTAACTGTTGCCTGCAGACACTCATTCTTGTACTGCTCTCCAGCCCTTCGGTGAACAAACTGTGTTGTTACAGCCAAATATTTCACATTTTGACTCATCAGTCCAGAGTCCTATGTTTTCGTGCATAGTTGAGTTGCTTGGCCTTGTTTCCACGTCGAAGGTATGGCTTTTTGGCCGCAATTCTTCCATGAAGGCCACTTTTGGCCGGACTTCTCCAAACAGTAGATGGGTGTACCTGGGTCACACTGGTTTCTGCCAGTTCTGAGCTGATGGCACTGCTGGACATCTTCTGATTTCGAAGGGAAGTAAGCGTGATGTGTCTTTCATCTGCTGCACTAAGTTTCCTTGGCCGTCCACTGTGTCTACAGTCCTCAGTGTTTCTTTGTGCTTCTTCAACTGAGCTTGAACAGCACATCTTGAAACCCCAGTCTGCTTTGAAATCTTTGCCTGCGAGAGACCTTGCTGATAGTATAGCTGACAGTATAACTACCTTGTGTCAGGTTGCTGTGCTCAGTCTTGCCATGGTGTATGACCTGTAACATGAAACATGTCTTCCACAACCTCACCTTTGTAGCAGTTTGGCTGTTTCTCACCTAGTTTTAAGCCTCCTACACATCTGTTTCTGTTTCATGTAATGACTGTTTCACCGTACATATGAAAACGATGATCATTCTCACCTGTTTGGTATAACCGGTTAATCATACACCTGACTGTAATCCTACAAAATCCCTGACTGTGTGCAAGTGTACCTAGAAGAACTGATGCTGTTTTGAAGGCAATGGGTGGTCACACCAAATATTGATTTGATTTAGATTTCTCTTCTGTTCATTCACTTTACATTTTGCTAATTGATAAAAATAAACTATTAACACTTCTATTTTTGAAAGCATTCTTACTTTGCAGCATTTTCCCACACCTGCCTAAAACTTTTGCACAGTACTGTGTATGCACACATGCATACAGGACACAGGTCACCGTGAATGTTTTGTGCCTGGTCATCCCCGGGACAGGTACGGCGCCTTTCAAAAGTATTCAAAATCCCTTGAAACATTGCTTACATTACAAGTCATGCTATTTGAAAGAGGCACTATTGGAAATTGTGTCATCCAACCAACCTGAAGAACCTGCTGCAGATTTGCCATGATGAATGGGGGAAGAATAACTCAACAGTCTACAGAAGTGGTACTTTCTCACCCTAAATAACGCTGTTACCGCAGCAAAAGGTGGCTCTATCAAATATTAACATGTGGGGTTTGAATACTTGAGCAAGCAGCGTACTTCAGTTTTCCATTTTCTTTAAAATATCTGCCAACAAATAACCTAAACTGGCTCTGACAAAATGTAGTATTAGGGCATGAGTTCAATAAAACAGAATTTGCGGGCCACAGATGGCCGAACGATGCCTTTACAGATATGAAGGTGGCACATTACCCCTGTGCACCTCTAGCTGCAAGTGCAGATAAAGGTAGAACTTCTCCAAGCACAATGGAAATGCTGACCGAATACTAAGGCTGACCACTGACCTGGTGGCACGGGGCCACTGTTGCCGGGGGGCCGGGTCAGAGCCGAGGAGGGGCAGCTCTGGGGGGTGCTGCTCTGGCTGTCGGATGGCCCCAGTTCCTTGCGGGGCACTTTGGGTGCCGCCGGCTCCTCCTGCATCTGTTTCTGCCGACGGCGCTTCTTACTCCACAGCTCATGGCAGTCCTGCCACAGTGGAAGGCTGGGACAAACACACACACACACACACACACACACACACACACACACACACACACACACACACACACACACACACACACACCAAATGTTCAGAGCTGGGGTGGTGGGCAGTTTCGATCGCCAACTCCAGAGGAAGAATAAGCTTCACGAGAGCTTACAGATAGGTGGGTCGTAATGGGTTACCGAACACGTGACATCAGTGATCAATAACAGGATGATGAACACGGCACGCTTGTTGGATGAATCCGTCACAACAGCGGGCACTGACATAACAACGTATCCATTGCTGGCCGCAGTCTCTCCATCTTAAAAGTCACTTTTACAATTCTTGAAAATTTATTCTCGTAAACTCACTCTTCAGAATCCACACCTGAAAAATCCTGGACTGTTACGTAGGTGTAGGTTGTTAACAGCGTTGCAGCGGTATTTAGCGAAACCGGGATGGGCAGGGAAAACGTTATTTTTTTCCATGGAAAATAATGGAATATGAGCAAAGTTTGCTGTCAGACATGTTTTCAGGAACGGATTAAACTCGCATCATTTTAAGTTAATTTTCATTTCAATGCACGTCAAAGTTAATAAAATTGTTAAAAAGTATTTATTTACAACATCCAGAGCTGTGATTTTAACGTAACCTTCCCGTACATAAAAGGAAGGACATCTTCTTTTAAGCTTTTCTTTATTATCTATACAGTCATTAAAATTGAAAGAGGCCCGTAGCTGACAATCGTCGACCACGTTTGCGTGATGGTCAGTGGTCACCGGTCACATCTTCTTATACCGGCTTCCCATCCGGAATGGAGGGATACGTATTACTGATGTGTTAATGGCTACACCTTAGTGGGAAAAGTGGTCTTGGAGTCGAGGTCTGCTGTCTTTTCTTACTTTACAGCATTTCAACCAATTGTATTCTTCCCCAGCCATTAAAGCTGTAGCTTTCTTTATATCTATCTGCTTCTGCTGTGTCTCGATCTTTTGTTAAATGCGCAGTGTCACTGAGCACAAGAGCACTTAGAACAAACTGAAAGTTTTTCAATGATGTTTTGATATTTTAACACAGGTAAAAGTTAGCGTCATATTTTCAGAGTCAATTTTACGACAACGGAAGGCTAGCGCACTAGAGACACGACGCAGCTGCCCAGTGGCGCTGTGATTCCGTCTACGTACTCAGGAGGGGGCATCCTGGCTGGCTCCACGTCTCTGAGGAAGCCGCTGCTGAGGGCCTGCTCTGCTGTGCAGCGTTTGCTGGGGTCCAGCGTCAGCATGTGGTCAAACAGGTCCAGGGCTGTGGGGGGCAGGCTTGCCGGGGGTGGGGCAACAGATCGCAGGGTTACTAAGAAAAACTACACCGTGTGATGGATACCACAAGGCCACGGGCCCTATGATGATGTAAAGTTCACTCAGCTCAACATACTGTCAAGTCACAGTGTCTTTCAACGTTAAATTATACTTTACAAAAGATACAATTCAACCACGCTCCACACAAAAGATAAAAAAGGGAGATCGGTGTCACTTACAACACAAAGTCTTCCCTCAGCCGCCTCCGATACTGCTTTTTTGGCTTCATCGTGTGGAAATACTGCAGTTTGATGACGTCCGGCCACACTGCGGGACACGGGCTGCCGCAGGTTCGACTGACCGGGGAACCGACAAAAATATGTTACCCACCTGGTCTGTCATGGTAGCTGACAATTCAATTCGGACCTAAAACAGTCTCGCAGCCACCGAAGCTCTATGAACTGGGTGGAGTACACGAACAAACTTTTACTAACAAGTCATTATGGCGGTTTAATGACGGTTAACACGGTCGACCTCTAACAAAAGGTACTTTTTATTTGGTCCGTGTTGAGCTCCCCTGAAATGAGAACAGCGTCTGGAGACGTACGACCTTACCTTATGAGCTCTAACTGGGCCAGCTCCTGGTTGGCCTGAAAGATTGGTTTCTTGGTGAAAAGTTCTCCCAGAATGCATCTGTTGGGGGACAACGGGCCAGTTAGCCAGCAACCTAACCCCCTTCTCAGAGTGACAACACCCAGATGTGACAACAGGGGCCACGCGCTCATCGTCATCGACAGCGACAGACTTACAGAGCTCTATTTCTCAAAAAATGCTGTGCTTGTTGTAAAACAAGACCAAAGGTAACGGTAATACTAAATTACCCGATAACCCTAGTGAACTAACGTGCTGTCCCATGTTAAGCATTCGTGAAGACACAAGGAAGTTCAGCACCGCTGTTCCGGCCCCGCATAACACCACTTTTAGTGTTTGCTTTATTACTACACAAATGAAATAATCCGACCCAGCGATGGAATGGCGTCCCGTTTAGGGCATGGGCTCCTAGCCCCAGAGGCTTTGGGATGGGCTCTGGTCCACCATGACCCTGACCAGGACCAGCAGGTAAGGATAAAACATGGATAGACGGATAGAAGGAAAAATCTGGTGCAAACATGAAAAAAAGCATCTGAACTTCAGCTGAATTGGTCAACCTACAGAAAAAAGGTTTTCAATGATTCTATTTTTTGTGAGGACACTTCTGCTGCTTTAAACATTTCCTCCCCAGCCACGTTATTAGGTACACCTAGCCAGTAGAACGTAACACCCCTTTTTGCAACTAAAACAGCTGCTGGACCTTTTCATTTGTTGCTTCACACAGGATCTGCAGGTATTTTACTGTTACGCCTCATCCCAAAAATCCTGTACTGGGGGACTGTGCAGACCATCGGGGTAAAGAAAAACTGTGTGGGACCAGCACGATGTCTCTTTTGAGAGGTAGCACATTACCTGGCAACCCAGGGAAGCACGTAGCAGCAGTAATGATGTGGTGCTTTGCAGCATTCAAACAATGTGTCTGAACTTAATGTATGACAAGAAAACAGTCTGTACACTGTCACACAACCACTGCCGGTCAGTGCCAAAGCAAGTGGATTGTGAGCGTACATCTGTGTACAACCAACAAAATGTTTCCTGAGACCGCTGGTTCTGTAAGGCATGTAAGAAGCGCCGGGTGGTCTTACCCGCAGCTCCAGACGTCGATGGCAGGGCTGTACCTCTCCTCCCCCAGCAGCAGCTCCGGCGGACGGTACCACAGGGTGATCACCTTGTTAGTGTAGGGGCGGCTGAGGGAGGGACACACACACCAACCAATTTGTCAGCTCTTCTGGGCTGCTTACAAGCTGAAAACTGAGATCACTTCTCTGCATTGCCTAAGAAGAGCACGCGGCACGGATGGCCCCGAAAGAGCTTCCCGTCTTAGCTGCAACAGCTGGCGGGAAGTTACGACCCTTTACTCATTTTACCCAGTCAGAAAAACAGTCATAACAGGCTCTGGCTGGCGTTCCTCTCAAACTGCCATGTGTGTTAACAACCACTGTAGATGGCAAGATGTGAGAACATCTGCGGTAGGAAGATCCTTCCCACAAAGTTGCACATCAGCACACTGGCTCCTCAACTTACAAACAACTGCGACTGGAAATCTGACTCCAACTCCACTTTTTCGTCATTCCAAGTTCTCTTTTATTACTAATCTGCAATTGGAAAAAGCCACATAACACAGATGTCTCAATGTATTCACTGGACAGGTTCTGTAAAAACTTTAGATAAATTTAAATAAAATAGCATACTCTGTAACACTCTTTACCATCATTTAGAATAAACAGTCTGTCACTTCCATAAGTTCCTAAACAATCCTGACCATTGACCTATCCCATATCCCATAATCGTTTATGATGCTTGTCAGCTTCTAGCCACTTTCAACTTTACTTAACATCTACATAACACAGATATCCTTCTATTTATTTATGGGGTAGGTTCTGTAACCATTTTGGAGCAAGTCATTATAAAAAATACTTGACTCTTTTTTTGTAACTTTGTTCTCTACTGAAATTAAAACTATTTGTAAAGGACTGAAAACAGACAAACGGCTCAGAGCTGCAAACACCGTGAAAGCGAGGTGTGTGAAAGTCCCTCAAACTGTTGTTCCGTTTGGGTTCATTTTACTGCTGCCTAACTACTGGACACAGGGACGCAGGTGGGTCCACAGGTAAGGAGGTATCAGTAAAAGTAAAACAATCTGGGAAAGCTTTGATAACTTGACTGTTCGTATCAGGAGAAGCCAGGGCATGTACCAATAAACTCAATGTATTAGAGAGCTAAAAAAAAGTCATTCTACTAAATATGAATGAAGTCTGCAATTTTACTTAAAATCTCTCTTTTAACAGTCTCAGAATTCCTGGAGCATCTATAAATGCAGAGATACAAGCATTTTCACTGAGAAAGAGATGCACATGCAAGGCATCTCTTAAAGCGGTGGATTTTTTTTTTTTAATGTTACCCATTTCAAGACTACAAATAAGGGCCAACTGCAACTCCTCTGGACATCATTGTAGTCAGCAGCTTAAGGAACTTGTCCTAATACTGTTATTGTCCAGTTATGATTTCTGTTAACAAATACAGTCTTGTTTAACTAAGAAACACCATTCTGTCAAGCCCCTGGAGTGTCCTCAGCAGAACAGTAAAGCAGATGGGGAAACTGAGCACGCACCTTTCTTCCGAGTTGTAGAGTCGAGCCAAGCCGAAATCTGCAAGCTTTATCTGCCCCCTGGTGTACAGAGAAAGTATGAGTGACCATTTCTTGGTAGCATTTTCTTTTAAGGTCACTTACTCAGAACTGTGGCTCCGAGGACTGATTTTACTTGTAATGTAAGTGTAAAAAGGTTTCTTTTAAAGTGCTTTAACTTTACAGATGGTCCCTGCTCTACCGCACTGACACTTCACCTGAAAAGTGCTACTCACTTGGTAACTGTGTACACAAGTCTTTTCCCACGAGAAGCAATTGTACATTTTTTATTAATGTTAATAATTATTTATTAATGCATAAAGTTGAGCAGTACTCTGCATTATCTGTTTATCCATAATGCAGAAAGACACACAGCGGCAGCACACTGAGCAACACCAACAAACAGCAAAGTGATGCTCCGTGGAGGCGGGCAGCTCGGGATTCCGAGAACACAACATTACTGCGTTTTTTTTGGAATGCGAATGCTGTATATGTTCAAGAATTCCCTTTTTTCTACTGTTTTGTTTGATGTCACAGGTTTACTTTCGGTAAGATGGCAATAACCACATCTGCTACTCTGTAAAAAAAAAATAATTCCCCCTTTTATTATTATAAAAGACAAATATTAAAAATCCCCTTTTTTTTGCAAATTTCTGTTTAGAGTTTAAATATACACTTCTGCAGGGATAAAGTGTCTTTTTGTGAAACTAATTCAGAACAACATATCTGTGATGCTAAACTAAAACTGGGGAGCCACACAGCTGGGACCATCTGTGTACGTAAATAAATTCATTAAATTATTTACACTGAGTCATGAAAACGTTGCATTTTAAATATTTGCCTTCAGCTACTTTACAGTCTAAACTTTTTAAGAGGGGGTTTCTGTCAGCGGGGAGATGTTCTAAGCTGGCCTGGCCCACTGTGAGGAGAGCTCTCACTTGTTGTTCAGCAGGATGTTGGAACACTTGATGTCCCTGTGCAGGAAGTTCTTCTTGTGGCAGTAGGCCAGACCTTCCATCAGTTGCCTCATGAAGGACTTAATGTGGCTCTCATTGAAGTGGACCAGGCCCGACTCCAGCAGCCCCATCAGGTCATGGTCCATGTATTCAAACACCAGGTAAAAGGCACCTGTGGGACAAAGTGGTCTACATTCAGCGCCACTAAACATTCATCCATCAGCAGGCATTACCATGTGCTTGGACTCGCTTCTCTGTAGCGTTAAAAACTTCTCAAACCTCGGTTACCAAAAAAATGCTAATATTTTTCTACTGAAAGCTGCATGCAAAGTTAAGAAGTTGCGTTAATGCGAGCAGCTGCCCTTGATGGGATGTCCAGACAGGGATATCTGAATGAAAGCTGGAGAGCTTCAGTCTCGTGTCAAAATCCACGTTCAGCCAGTTCCTAATTTTTGTTTTCAAAACACGAGTTAATAAGACTGCATATGATGCTAAGGAATTAATTTTTACTGTTGCAAAGCAGATTACGGCAAAATTGGTGAGTGTAAACAAAAGGACAATTTCAGCTGTGTGGGAACAATAATATAACTTTTGCACATTCCACTTTAATCGAAATCGAAACTGCTTGTGAATTACTCTTGTATATAAAACAAATAATCGAGCAGTCCTTGTATCCGTAGTGGGTTATACCCTTATCGTTTTTGAAGTCGAGGGCGTCCTCCTTATCGGTGACGATCTCCTTCATGTTGATGATGCTTTTGTGGCTCAGCTGCCGCAGGATCTTGATCTCTCGAATGGCTGTGATGGGGAATCCTTCTTTTTCGTTGTCCAACCGAACCTTCTTCAGGGCCACCAGCTCACCTTGGGCCAGAAAAACGCACAACGAAATGCGTGACCACCTCCGCTTCAGATACACGACGTCTGTTCAAGAAGTACCCGAACTGATAACACTGCAACCAGAAGATGCATCTTGTGCAGCAGTCCCTCGCAAAACGCCAGATCGGCAAAGTTCTTCTTCCAAGAAAAACAAAACGGTGCTGAAAGGACAGCGACAGATCCGTGCTAAACAATCGCTCTCGTTTCATTGCCACTCGTTGCTCGAATTTTTCGGTCAACGCAAACACAACCCGACACGTCTTGACCGAACGTGAAATGTGACAAGCTTGCGACTGCTCAAACATTCAGCACACGTTTTTGGACCTTCCACCCCTTCGCGATCCTCAAGCACGGCGCCGTCCAGTGTTATCAGGGTGGACACTTTTTGAGCAGACCTCGCTCAATAAATTACCGAGAACTTCAGGAGGAGTTCTAGCAACCATTAAGTTTACATAACATTTTGTGATTGTAAACATTTTGTGTGAATGTAAATTTATTAACATGGGAACAACTGTTTCACATTATGTACAGTAAATCATCCATTTAACAAATTTTGGTTGAAACAGACAAAATTCATCAGGTGGTGTGTTCATGTTATTTTCTGATTGACACGCCGGTCCTTCCCCTTTTCAAAATGTCATTTGTTATTTACCACAGTTGGTTTTAGCTAGAAGCTGTTTTGTGGACGTTTGGATTTAACAGTCATTCAGCAACGTCGGAAACACCCTCCCCCAGATAATCTGTGCTGAAATGCTCAATATTCATACAACAATGTGGTGACAGAACAAGAATACATCAATAAACACACAGTGAGAAATAAAAAAATTAACGAAGGCATAATGAGTTTCGAGGTTTGTACATATGATAGACATATGCTAGAAATATGAAACCAGGAGACTCTGACCAGTGTCTTTGTCCTTGGCCTTGTACACCTGGCCGTAGGTGCCCTCCCCCGTGATGCCGAGGATCTCAAACTTGTCCACACAGCGCTTGCCCCAGTCCGTCTCGACTTCCTTGACCTCCCCAAAGCGAGGGCCGCACATTCTGAAGGGGAGATGATACGACACCCATTAAACGCAGAGAGTCAAAGCTGAGATGGAGCATGAGATGGAGCAGATTCAACACAGATGGTCTTATTGTCGAGGGGCTGGTGGGCGGGAATATAAACAAACTGTGGGGAGGTGACATCAAAAGGGGAAGAGAGAGGTGTTAAGAGTCACCTAGGCCTTTTGCGGCCACTGCGAGCCTTCTTGTCCTCAGAAGGACTCTGAGGGGGTCGGTGGCTGCTTGCCGGCAGCTCAGGGGGCAGCGGCAGGTCACTGAGGCGCAGGCGTGGTTTCCGCTCACTTACGGCTACACTGCACGACTCTGCTTCTTCCTTCTGACTGTTAGACCAGCAACACAGAGCAACTTTATTATCAAAGAAAAAAACTTGTATTATTCTGACATCCCGAATGCTGTTAAACAAGCTGCCTCATTACCACTGCTGACAGATCGTCTCCCCTAAAACCGCTAAATATGTCTATGAATAAGCCTATTTCCAACACAATTAAAGTTCCCTTTATTTCCTACACATCTAATAAATGAAAAAAAAAGATTATTTAGTTGTCCTTTTTCTTTTCACTCAGTAAGTGGAATACTGAAAATATGGTTTCTTTTATGCAGTTAAATTTTCTGGACCCCCCCCTCATGACCTGCAAGGTTTTACTGTAAAATGTAAGTAAAGACAGTCCTATTATTAACATACACGATATTTTACATTTATATTTCCTCTATTTAAACACACTGCAGTACGAAGAGTGTCATTCCTAGGAGCATTAAAGGTGCTCACCTGTCTGCTGGAGTTCTACCCAGTTCCCCAAGGAGGCTGGGGGCCGCGGGTACAGGGGCCGGCTGCCTCTCTTTTTCGTTACCCTGTACCGGACCGTGACGTTTCTTGTTGCTGCGGAGCTCTGCAGGACAGTCCTCTTTGCCCTTGCTGTCTTTCTCAATGTGTGAGGGAGCCGTCGCCGTCTTCCCCACCTGCGCAGGAGGCCCTTCGGCAGGGGACTGTGACCTTCTGGCCCCTGGGGTCTTGGGTTCCCTTTCAGGGGGTGGCGAGGGGGGTCGTGCCCTCTTGGCAGCATGGACCTCGGAGGAGCCTTTGGTGGGAGTGGACGTGTTGCTGGCACTCTTGGGCCGGGCTGCCGCCGCCTCCGCCGCCCGTGCCCGCCTGTGCTTGCTGAGCTCGGCCGCCAGGCTGCTTTGCAGGATCAGTGAGCTGGGGGAGAGACTGGAGGGCCGGCTGCAGGAACGGGACGCCACTGCATACGGGCTGCGACTGCGTGACCTCCGCGTTCGCCTGAGAACGGGGGTCCAAACACACAGCGTGAAATTCCACTTGTTGGTGATACATAATGCAAAACAAAAGCCGCAAAACCAAAGTGCCACACACAGTCAACACAGTGTCTGGTTCTGATTGCTAGGATTCATAAAATGTTTATCCTATTACATACAGCACTTACAGCTGGGACTGACATTACTCATTTTGTACCATAACTCATTTTGTCTGGATCTCTGAAGCCACATTTACACCCCCAGTCCCTGGTTCAGTTCTGCACCAGAAACTGTAACAAATACACTCTATTTCAGTGTTTTACTAACTTCAAGAAACCTTAAAACTAAAAGTTCATTCAGACAAGTGTAGAATTTTTTTATATGTATTTTCAAAAAAATGCAGATTCGGGCGCCTCATGGTCATCGACTGGGGACACATTCCAGCACGGTTCTTTCTCCTATTTTACATGTGCGTCACACATTTTCTTTCAACAAGCTTCATTTTCTCCAGCAACCGACAATCGTGCGTGTGTGTGTGTCTCTCTCACTGATGCTTGCAGAAACTGGGACAAGTCGGCAGGAGGAGCTTGCCGTAAAAAAACACACAGGCGAACTGCCATCTTACCCTCTTTTTGGCGTATTTTTTATCTTCCTTATTGTTGTAATGTATCTGTATTGTCACCCATCTAATCAGATATGTTATAATGACCCCGTTTAGCTCCGCTTTCTAGGAACGCATCCTGAGCGCTAACCGCGGTATTACTGTACCGACAAGGTCAAAGTCTACCTATTTGGTGGAAGTCCTGTGACACGTTTTAAGTCAGAACTACTCACGAATGTAAAAATCACTTGTTTGTTACACAAACACTGTAAGTCACACCAGACCAAGGCAGTAGGTAAATTTAACTTTTTTTCCCCATTATTAAATGTCATGAACTTTTTAAAAACACAAATTCAAGACCAAACACAGCAAATGTCAACACATTAAACTAATGTCACATGTCGGCACTCACTGAGCAACAGCTTGAATCTAAACAATCGCCATCCGACAGAAAATAAAATTAAAAAAAAAAACACAAAAAAAGTCCTCCTAAAAATCTGTCTGGATTAACCAATTCCCACATAACACAAATTCTGTGAATATTCTGAACTAATAAATTTCAGTCAATGTTAAGAACAGGAAACTAAAATTAACAGTCAAACAAGGTATCTAAACAAACATCAAGTACTAATATTAAGATACATTTATTACTTCTATTAGTTGCATTTTCTTCACATTTCTACTTCCTGGACTCAAAAGCCGCCTGTGTTTCCACTCGCCGTCCTCAACTGGCAGTAAAAGACAGTGAAGCAGAATAATAGTGTGGGACCATCTTCATTCAACTCATTCCCACACTGTTTACAGCTGCTGTCTACAGTTCTTGAATATGGCTCTCAAATAAGAATGTATACAGCATAAATCTGTCAGCAGTCGGCATTAAGCAGTGGGAGTCTCTTAACATACAAAGTATGTGGTTTGAGCTGGAATGCTGCTGTGTGGTCCAGGTAAACCAGGGTAAACAAAGGAAAAGCAGACTTACCTGGGCTCGGGCACCGGGCTAAGAGGCTGTCTGCGGCGGCTCCGGAGTGGGCTGCATGTGGAAGCGCTGGCCCGCGGTTCGTACAGCGCCGGCGGGGTCCTCCGCCGCCGCCGTCTCCTCCGCCGCCTCTTCCTCCTCCTCCGCCGGGGTGAGCGACACACTGAGCCGTCCCTGCCGGAGAGCAGCGGGCTGGGGGTCCTCCTCCTGGCTGGGTGTCCGACGAAGAACAGACCAGGCCGGGCGGTGCTGCGGTCGCCGCTCCCTGCGTCTCTGTAGGCCGCAGGCGGCTGCTTGTCCAGCCACCTCCTGGCTCTGCTCGGGCTGCCGGGGGGCGATGCTCTCAGGGTCTTTAGGCCGTTGAGAGACCGGCGCGGCTCCCTGCCACGGTCCAGCTCGCGAAGCTCACCTTCCTCCTCCGCATCAGGATCCGGGGATCCACGGTGCCGCCGGCACCCCGGTCCGGCAGGATCGGCGGCCGGGGAGGGACTCGAGGAGAAGCGTTCCGATTCCGAGCTGATGTCGTCGTACTCGACCGCAGCGCACAGCTCCGAGTCTCCGGGGCAGATGCCGTTCGCCCCGCCGTCCGACGGCTCCAGCCTGTGGCCCCGCCTCCCCCGGCCATGCCTGCGCTTCCTGCGGCGGGAGGACGCCGATCGTGGCCGCCGGTGCCGCTGCGGGGATGGGGCTCTCGGCACAACAGCCCCTCGCCTCTCAGGCCGAGGGTCCCGACGGGCCGAGTTTGGCATCGCGCAGCCGGACGAGCAGCTTACGGTGTCTCACTGAGAGCCGGGATCAGCGCGCCCGCATGCCCACAACCGGGGTGGCTTGGCTCCCGGAACGAAGCGTGACAGCGCCGTAAATAAAAACAACAACAACAACAACAACAGCGGGAGGGAGGGCGCGCGGGCGAACACAGCGGCGGGCGGCTCGTTGGCTGGCTAACCCGCCATGTGCCCACGTCAGCTCGGCCGCAGATCCGTGTTAGGCCCCGTCTGGCAGTAACTACTAACTAGCTAACGAGCTAACTGGGTCCTCCGGCGGGGCAAGAGCGCTAGTCCCTCACCGACAGCCGTAAATTTGGAAGAGTCTCCGGCCCTCGGGCTGCTCCCCCGCGCCAGTGCCGCTCACCAGCCACGTTCCTCCAGTGTCCGCGGGAGGAAACACACGCAGTCGCCGGAGCGACGCGCCACTTCCAAGCGGTTTTAGCGCGTTATTGACGAGCGGCTGCGGGTGAAATGAGCCGCAAACGCCGCGCACCACAGCGACGGCAGGACCGCGGCCGTCGGAAACACAACAACGAGCGGATGTCGCGCAGCAGCCACTTCCGGTTTGAAGCAGCACCTGCAGGAACGTCCGGGTTGCGCTGAGGGACGGTCGAGAAAACGATGCTCGCGTTCACCTCGCAGTCACGAAACTGTCCCACCCGCCGCCCGTACGGAGCAGATGTCCAAAACAAGAGCTTTGAAATGTGTTGGACGCAGCGTCGCTCGCGCTGTCACTTTTTGTCACCGCATTTTTGTCCTGGAGTCGTGTTTGAAACGGACACCTGAGGGTGAAATTGCGCGCACGTCCCTTGCGTGACCCTCACCAGTAACCTGGCAGTTTTGCTCCGTTTGCGGTGACATTAAATCACGACTGACCCCCCGCCGTATGTCTTTCTCACACCATAAGTTTATTTGTTAAAAAAAGGCAAATATTAAATTGTAGGTCACAGTTTCACTCTATACTTTAGAGCAGGAATGTCTTCGCTGCGTTGAAAACGGCCCACATTTGTCTAAAATTAGCAAATAAACGTTAGCAGAGTAATTGGTTTGCATTACAGAAGTTGACTTTATTCAAGTCTGTGTTCTACAAAGTTCTATGTGTAGGATGACGTAGGAGTTTGAATATTTTTTAATGTGATGGAAGGTGACAATGATAGGATTGTACAGGATGCTGAATGTAGATGGTACTGTCTAAAACATCAAAATGCCAAATCCCAGACTGAGGTTTAAGGTAAAAATGAGAAAAGGTGAGAAGGTTTTTCAATGCTGACTGCAAGACAGTGAGGAGCTAGAGACAGAAACATGCATACATAAAATCTACTGCAAAAATCCTCAAAACTGAGTCAAAATTGCACTGTAAAGAACTGAATGTAGGGAGCTTCAAAAATCTAGTTCTTGAAATAAGAAACAATAATGGTGGGTTTATGTTTTAAGAGTGTCTAGAGTTATTTCTGTATGTTAAATCACATACCATATGAAGTGATATTTCAAGTTTGATTTAGGATATTTAATGTGATTGTTTGTATAGTTCACACAGAAATTGCCATTTCTATTTGCCAAAACATGTCAGTCTTAGTGTTCAAGAACTACACAGCCATTGTAAAAAAAAAAAAAAAAGGTTTCAGTAAGTTGCTGCTCTTTTGTTGTGTAACCAGTTTGGAAAGTTTGAGGACTTGGGTAAAAACTGGTACCTCTTTTATTCCCGTATCTTACGTCAGCGTTACGAGTCGAAGGCAGTCTGGTGGAACGTAATATAAACCGTACTGGTTATTTGGGAATGAACTGAGAGGACATCATACAGGATGTAACAAACAAGCTTATGTATTTAACAGCAATGGTGCAACACGAGTACAAAACCCAGAAGGGAAAATTATAGAAAACAAAAAGAAGCCCAACATAACACAAAAACCAAAAACCCAAAACAAACATAGACATAGGACAATCCTCCCAGGTCCCCCAGGAAGTGCTTTTATACCCAGGTGAATCCCACCTCTCTGGGTCTCCAGCCAACCAAATGCAGACTCAAGGCTTCAACAATGATGGACAAATGTCTTGTTCATTCACAGCCAGAGTTGGTTGTGCCTTATTTTTCAATGGGATTTCAGTAGAAACTTGTAAAAACTTTTTGGTTTTTTTAAGCTGGGGTTTTAAAATGGCTAGAATGACTGTCTCTAGTAAGCAGTGTGACAACAACCAGCCCCAATTTCCCCTATTATGGTGTTTGTTTAGGTTCCAGGCATCTAAACTGTCCTTTTTCATTTGTTAGTTACTTTAATAGTTTCCTTATAATAGTACGGTCAGTGGTGTAACAGTTAGGAATGGTGATTCATAACATAAAGGTTAATGGTTCAAAAGGTGCTGGATGAATGATGGTTAATAATACATAGCAGACTGTGGTCTATTTGGTATTTATTTGACTAGTTGACAGTGTCTAATTTTGTTTGCACAGCAGATTTAATTTATTGAAAAGATATTTCCCTCATTAGTTAAACCTTTGCATCATACCTGATAATATTGTGAAAAAGCTTAATTTGAATCAAAGCAAATTTTGTGCAAAGTTTCTTGACCCAATACTGTTACTCAATTACAATTTTTGACAACTACTTTTTACTCAACTGTTTGAACGTACCAGTATTTTTGACTTTTTTTGTTTGTCTACCATCCTCTGCAATTTAGAGAAAAATAAGATGAAACCACTTCCAGTGAGTTGCTGCCATGAAGACAATAAATGTGTTTGTGTGTGAATTAATGAAGATTCATTCCAGTTCAAAACTGGCCCTCATAGTTGCATTGAATCTTCTGCAGTTTTATCAAAATGATCGAAGTTTTTTTATCAAAATGGTTTTTATTTTGTTTTGCCTTTCCAACACAAATCAAAGTGTGGTAGTTAAAAGGCATCACAGTTCAGAACCAGTGACAGTAACTTTACTGCAGTGTCAGTGAACGACAAACAAACTACTATATTGGTGGTGTCATTACAAACCTTTACCTCAAGCAGACTGGTGAGAAAAATACACAACCTCCAAGTTTGAGAGGCAGAAACACTACATTCTGATAAGAAAACCTTCTACGTAGAGATTTTTCTGAAGGTCCGGTTAGCGTGTCCCCCGAGGATCCACAGCACAACACGGTGGCCTCTATTCACTGTCCATTGACACATCTCTCTTCTGCAAAACAGTAACTTCACCGTCCGAACAGCAACGGAAAAAAACATGCCGGGCTAAGATCAATCTCAACAAACTTGTTCAGAAAACTGCTTCGCTGGGTTTACCCTCTTCTGTCTGCAACCAGGAGATGTTCATTTGTTCAAACAAAATAAAGTAGGTAGTTTACATTTCAGATGGATCATTTCCTCTAAAATGGCAGGGTCACTGCTCGGTTTGACTTCTCATATGTAAAAAAGTATCAACTGTGTGACAGATGCTCACATATTCGATATACACCAGTGACATCTCAAAGCATGCAAGTGAAACTAGACGACTAGACTGAAGACTTGGTGGCCTTCAGTTCAACAGCTGACCAAATACCAGATTTTTTGTTCCATTTGGTCACTAAGGTCCTACTGAACAGGCATTTAACTTGACATTAAAGATGGCAGACAAAACGATGAGCCCTTTTAACCAGTCACTTTCATTCTGTGAAATGTTTAAAGACCCTAAGGGCTGGAGGACGATAAACCAGTTGTTCAATTTAATTTACAGTCTTGTCTGTGGGATTTCAACGCAAATTTGAACACAAAAACTGAACACTGCACATCAACACATCTGTTTTGCCATTAAATAACTATTTCAGATGAAATATAAACATTGTGCTGAACAGAAAACCTGAAAAGTGGTAAGTTCAAAATCATCTTTAGGTCTTAGCTGCTGTTTCAGACATGTAGAACAGTGTGCTTTTAGGTACATTATGCCACACAGCTGCAAGGCAGATGAGAGCGGGAGGAAAAAAATAGAAAATAATTTAAGTTAACACTTGTGCAGAACAAAGACTTTAGACACACATGATCACACTGCAAAAGATATATAAAGATAATATTAGGTGGACTGAGGGTCTGCGCCCAAAATGACCAAATGCAAGTGGTTATTTGCATCACGACAACTGAAACATTAAGAAACTTCAGCTTCATACATTACATATTAACTGGCTGCAGAAAGCAAGTGTGTGTGTGTGTGTGTGTGTGTGTGTGTGTGTGTGTGTGTGTAGTTGAATGAACACTGATGGCAAAAAACAAGGCATTAATAACCAAAATCATATGTCACCAGGTCCATTTTTTGTCCCACCATCAGACTTTTTCCAAAGCTGTGCTGCATTTAGGGATGCAACAAAAATAGATCTACTCGGCTGTTGACAACTGGTCAAGATGAGAAATATCATCTTTATTATGTCAATTTTGATGTTATGAAGTAAACCTGCTTTACACTGACCACTAGACACTATACTATTACATTGTAAGTTATGGGAAATGTGTCCATCTCTTTCCTAACAAGATAATGTTTATAGAAAAAAAAAACCCCCCCTCCTTTAAGTTTATTGTGCACAACCAGCCCAGTAGTACCAGTCCAAAAATTACATTCAGTTCCTCCCTAAAAGTGCCTCTGACAACAAACATTGGCTGTTGGGTTTGGAAAAGTACAGATGAGACACCAGGGACAAGGGGCGGGGCAGGGCTCTCGAGCCATTATAAAACACAGCATCTTTCTCGGATTCTCCTGAACAAACTTTTACTGTTCTTTCCATTCTCTTTGCTGTCCTCCACCTTTCTTGCTCGGATCTGTCTCATGAGGTCAAAAAACACCTGTGTGGGAGACAGACAGCCTTTCGGAAACAACATTTGTCAGGACGACGTGCCACTTCCAAAAACAAATCTTACGATTAAACGCAGCAGAACAATATGACGTCCCTCAGATTGGATTTCATTAATGCAGACTTGAGTTTGCAAATAATTTTCAGTCCAAGTGAGGTGCTCTGCCTTTCAGAACGGTATTTTAACAAATTCTGTGGCTTCAATATACAGTAAAAATGCACAGGGTACAGTTATAACCCCCCATCTAGCCTCAATTTTCCAAAAAAAAGGTTTATTATTTTTTTACCGAGATATTTACTAAACAAAGACAGAAGTGTATTTTTTTATCCTTCGTTTACAACATGCTGTTGTACAAAAAAATAAATGTATATGTATGTATGGACATTGTCAAAAGTAAGTAAACTATATTGTGTTTAAATTGTATATTTGTCCTTCATGTGTTACAAGTTTGAACTACTCCTGTTTGTTTTTAGCAACTGGTGATCTCACACCTAAACCACAACCGTCAATTCCAGTTTCATTGCTTATGTACAACTTTTTATTAAACAAACAAAAAAAAAAAAAAATCAAAATTGAGTGTAAATAAAACAGACAGACATAACAGAGCATGTGAGGCCTCCCTTGTTTACCTTGTCAACGTTGGCGCGTGTCTTGGCAGACGTTTCCACGTAGGTAATGCCCCACTGTTCACCCCGCGACTTTGCTTCTTCAAAGGTCACTTGGCGACGGTCCTCCAAGTCAGACTTGTTCCCCACCAGGAGGAAGGGCACATTCTCATCCTCCTTCACCCGAAGTATCTGCTCCCTGTGCAATGATAATCCGACATGGTGAAACGAATCATATTGTATCATAATTTATAGAATTTACACACGTAAAACATTGCCTTAAGATGCTTTCCTGATATTGTCAAGTCAAAACCCTGTGTAGATAAATAAGTTTGATATCTTTCTTATATTCTCTAGAAGCGAAACCAGGTCCCTTCTTGCAATCACCGAACTTCTCTTCTTTTTCTATTCTACCATCTTTCCCCAATATGGTCTCCTCCTCCCTCAACCTGAAGTCGGCGGTGGCAGCGAACGACTCGGGCTCAGTGATGGAGAAGACGCAGAGGAAGCCCTCTCCGCTGCGGAAATAGTTGTCCCGAATGGCAGCATAGTCCTCTTGGCCAGCTGTGTCCAAGATGTCAATTTGGACCTCTTCTCCATCCAGGACCACCTTCTTCCTGTAGCTGTCTGCTTTCGTTGGCTCATAGTCCTCCACAAACTGAAAAGACAGCGGGACTGTCATCGTCTGCGCTTAGCACCTACAGTGGATTACAGCTTAGATATCCAGGTTGTGCGGAAGTGTTATTTGTACCCCTAAATTTTCAGGAAAAAGGAAAAGACAGTTTGATTCAAGACCTGCAGAGGGAAAGGAGAATCTCCAACCTCTGCACATTAGTTGTCACATATTAATGCCATCTTGTAAACATCTCAGAAACCTCAAGACCCTGTCATGTACAATAAGAACTAAAACAAAAGGTTGAAAGAAGACGCCCTTTTTAAAAAGAAATGACAGAACTCATAAAATTCTCTTGAACGGCAATATCATTACACGTGGCTTTGATTTCAATGGCAAGCTGTACTCTTTCATACAACTGGCTTGTTATTCAGTATTTTTATCAACCTCATCGTCATTTCACTTCCACAACAGCTTGTATCAGACTTTTCTGAACAGAGATGCACAGAATGTCCCAAAGTCATAATGTTTTAGTCCATTATTGGATGTGTGAACGGAGAATTTGTCATTGCATAAAAGAAAGAGTTGTTGTTAATCCTGCAAAATGGTCAGCAGAACACCGGCAATAAAGCACAAGATATCCTTATACCAAGGATGCGATGAGCTAACCACAGACAGGAATAAGGATGTGAAGAAGAGAAATAAAGTGCGTGAACATCCTTGCTCTGCACCCGAGTTACTAGATGGATGTTTTAGGTGTAGATACCATTTGGACAATAGAAATTACACAAACAAGTTGTATATCCAACAGAGAGCTAAACACGAGCTGATCACGCACTGCACGCACCACAATCTAACCTATACAACGTAACGTTACGATTTTCTCCCGTAACTCGGACTTTGGGTGGTGGGACTCTCCAAAGGTAAAGGTATTCTGTTGAACGCTTCCTCCCGTCTGTTTGACGAGTAATTCTGGTCTCTCTAATTTTCTACCACAGCTTCAACCTTTGAGTGGCTCTGGAAACAGTGACCATTAGAGTACAAGTAAGGTTCAAATGGTGGTGGTTGGGCTTCTGTCTTACAGGAACTGAAAGTACATAGATATTTGCTCAAGCAGTTTGTTAGCAACATCAGATTTCTTCAAAAACAAAACCAACTGTTGTTTCTGGTACTTAGTCCCCGTCACGCTGACAGTCTCGAATCATCACTGTTAATAAAAGTTCATATAAATCCCAGCTGAAACAGCAGATATAACAGAACAATATCCTGAAGCTCAAGATGGGTTCTTGAGAAATGCCTTGTGGCAGGAAATTCTCTGTTCCTTTGCCATAATAGAAGCCACACTGAAGAACCTGCGCTGTCCACACCAAGTTTACCAAGAGTTGCCAATGCTGTATTTTATGTCACTCTCACTTTGAAAACCTTCCACACTAACATCACCTAGACACATGGTCTTCTGGAAAGCAACCCTCAAATATCGATTTGAATTAATGGTAATTTCTAGGCATCGGGCCAACGCCGATAAAATTAATTTAAACAATTATCGGCCAATATTCACATAGTTCCAATATTATCGTGCACCCATAACGTTTCATTTGTCAAATGGACAATTTATATTCGTAAATGTCAGGCTGCACTCAAAGTTCCTACGGCAAAATGTAAGAAAAGCAACTCGGGACAGAGGTAAAACAACTCTTGGACCATCTACTCCAAAAAAGTGAAAGAGGACACAAGAAAAAGAGGAGACAAAGTAAACATGGAGGAAGGCGTCACCCACCTCATCGTACATGAACTGCAGTGTGAGGGCGGACTTGCCCACCCCACCGCTCCCCACCATGATCACCTTGTGCAGGGCCAGTGAGTTCTGCCCCCTGGGCTTGCTAGTTGCCATCGCCCTCACACTCTGGGGGGTGGGACAACACCAGTGCTGGTCAGTCCAGAGGGTGGGAGCTGTCCTAGCGGGGCCAGGCAATGGAGTCTGAAGGTCCACAGTTATGGGGGCACTAAAATTAGAATTTAAGAAGTTGTACTCTTTCAAAATATCATTGTGATGACTAATTTACACCTCCAAAACAAAACACACACACATGCATACAGAGGGCAATTTACTGTTACCAATGCATTTGAACGACACATCTTTGGACTGTGGGAGGAAACCAGAGCACTTGGCAGAAGTCAACTGCAGCTCAGGTCAGATATGCTGATTTCACTAAAAAACCCATCCACCAGAATGGAAGACTTTATTTTATTTTAATACGCATTTAAGACTTTATTTGGAGGAAAAATAAAAGTCAGTCCAACAGCAAATTTCTCAAACTGAATGACAAAAAATTCATTAAAAAATTATCATCGGGCAGCTGTTTTAAAAAAAAAGTATCAGTGAAAATGCAGGAAAACTGCAGGTCACAGCAAGCTCATAGGTTCCCGACCTTGAGCAGCCCATCTCCATGGAAACCAGGAAAGAGATCTTCAAAATGTGAAAATCTAATATATTGCTAATGGTCACCGTTGCCACGTGACCATTAGCCAACCAATTAAAATTCGATTTTGGATGCACCGATTCGGGGGGGGGGGGTGGATACAGTATCCGCATCCGACGCCAAACTTCACTCAAAATATTCAACAAACCCAAAAGTCACTGGGGCCACAGGTGGCAGAGTGGTCATCTGTCATTTTCCAACACGGCACATTCCACCGAATCACTGTCAGTAGCTTAGTGTATAAACCTAACTTTGGAAGCCACCTTTGTCAACATAGACAGGTAGATAACTAATTTTCAGAAGTAGGCTCATCTTCATCGGCCAGACGTTCATCTATTCCTATTATTCAGCGTTGGTACCAGACATCAGCTGTATCCAAAATGTCGGTTTCTCGCCGCCACGGGGTGTGTTGCCAAGTGATGGGACGTTGGCAGGAAGACTCACGTATCAACACCACATGGGTCCAGCAACCGTAAATCGGACAAATTACTTCACGGTCCTAAAACGTTTGCTGGCACCAGGCAGAAAGGAACCGCTGACGCTTTTTGAGGAGTCAACATGACTCACCAGAAAAACCCGGCCATATCTGCTGGCGTCGCAGCAAAAACAGAGTGAAAACAAGGTGCCCCCACAGGGTCTCGGTAATAAACATCCAGCTAACCGGGGAGTTAAACAAGTCAGCGTGTAGAACCACCTAGAAGGAGATTTGACCACATCATCACTTCAAACCAGCTGGGTGTGGCTGTCTATAAACAAGGGAAGAGGTAGAGCTGGAGCTCGACATGGTTCACCTTGACGGTAAAAACAGAGAGCAGGAGACACGTTTGTGAAACGGTTCGACTCGGCAGGAAGGCGTTACGAAGACGGAGCTCATCTTACCCTTCCGTGCCCGGAGCAGACTGACTGGATCATCTCACAAAGACGCGCGGCTAAAACTGACCTCACGCACAAATCAACAGGTTTAACTAAACCACCGCGCCGGTTCAGTCAGGCCTAGCTCTGGTTAGCATGTTCTTAACTCAACTAACAAGCCTCAAAATGCTGGGATTTACGTGGAATATATTCCATCAACGTGTCAGATCGCTGAGAATTACCTCATATTTAGTGTGTGAACAGGTTCAGGGAGACCCCCCCCCCACAAATTTACCTGCTCGGTTCCACCTGACCCAGCTGATCGATCACTCATTCACTCATTCATTCGTTTGATGGTGAGGAGAGGTCCTTCACGGTGCCTCCAAACGGCTCCTTTGCTCGTTGTTTCTCGGTTCCCCGGTAAAAGGAGCGCAGTAACATGGCCACGGTGGCGCAGTCTTTTCTGCAGCCACGATCCCCGTGGACAGGGAGGGACCAGCGGCGCCGTCTGCAGATGCACCGCGCCCACGATGGGGGACCTACCTGGGGTCTCCGAAATGCCCTGCAGATGAGGCGCCCAGGCGATCCAGCTCGCTTCGCCCGCGCTACCGCGTCCCCACTGGGCTCCCGCTGCGGTGGTAGCGCACCGGCGCCCGGCCTTCCCGCCCCAAACAGCCGGCAGTCCACACGACCCTTAACGGCTCCAACACATGGTTTTTTCTGAGCTCCAACATGGCGTGTGTGTGTGTGTGTGTGTGTGTGTGCGTGTGCGTGTGCGTGCGCGCGCGGCATGATGTCAGTGCACGCGCACAGTCTGACCGCGCGGCGCCGCTACCCATCTGCCGACCGTCTCGTTTTGCCTTAACTGTTTGTTTATTTCAGGCTTTTTGTGCAGCGTGTGACTTTTCTTTTGTTTATGCCTCTTCTTATCTGTATTGGTAAGGAATTAATAATAAATAGCAATTTTTTATACTCCTAAATTCTTAGCAATCCGGTGCAGTGATTTACTCTGAATCAGTTTGACTGTAGTAACTCTTTTATATATTTGTTTTTTATGAGTTATATGTTTAAACTCAATACTATCCAGGTCTTTTGTAATAGAGAAAGATCGAAAATAATCTGCAAATTAAATTTTACACACACACACAATAACGGAACCATTAATATCAAGGCCCTAACTAGAGGGTGTAGGAACAGCGCCGATTCTTCCAACAGAGCTGCAGTGGTGTTTGTGGGGATTTCATCCTGTTGTTCAGGAAACCGATCTTCAACGTGGTCCTGTAAAATGGCCTCCCGTTCTTTGGTTGTTATACGACCACGGGTCTCTGAACCGGACAACTCTAGCAGGAGGGCTGGCCACGCCATCACAGACCCCCCGCTACCTTTAACCACTGGACACAGACTTTGTACGTTGAAAGCATCTTTTGACTTTTTCTGAATGTAAATCTGTGAAAATGTAGAAAACAGGGTGGCTCATCACACCATATCATGTTTTCCTTTGTCACGTTTTCACTTCCCGTGTTATACCTCTTCCTGTCAGTCTCAGATACAGGAAGTTTCTGAAAGGCAACCCTGCCGTCAACTCCATCTTTACACTGACCTGATGGTCTGTCTTGCGAGTATTGTTGTGCATGTGTCCAAACATCTCACAAATCATTGGTGCTTCATTGGACTTGTCTTCCAAATGGGACATCTGGCTTTGATTTCCAGCTGATGCAGGTGACCTTCTTCGGGGTCTTAGGATGTAGTGGTTTCCTCCAGATTTACGTGCAGATTTTCTTGCCTGCTAAACAGGTGCTGGTACCTTTATGCCCAAGAGTGGAGAAAAAGGGCACAGAGACGTATGTATTCATGTCTACCTCATATCCCACCCTTGCACGTCCAGGCGGAACAGAGCACTTTCTCTTTTTCCATTAGGCTGAGCTCTGAACAGTATCTTTCCAGCTCCCTGAGTCATACTCATGTAGAACATTAAAACGTCTCCAGCTTGGCCAGGGATGCCCAACTGAGCCCTCTCTCTCTCCGGGGGTGAGGGCTTTTTTGTACCAGTCCTGTCTAAGTGTATTATAAAGACACAGTGAGACTCCAGCTGCTCCTGAGAGTAACCAGCAAAAACTCCTCAAGAACAAAGGCACCACTGGGATTTGAACCCAGGCTCTCCTATTTACTAGATAGGTGCTTTGACCAACTAAGCCACAGTGCCTGTTTTCTACTGTCCTCTAGCAGCTCTGTTTAGGTTTGGGTTTTTTTTTTTGTTTTGCAATGTAAAAATTGGCAACAGGACAGTTTGACCAATTTATCTTATGAGGGGGGGAAAAAAGGCCCAATACAGGCAGGTCTCTGTGGCACAATTGGCTGTTAACTGAAAGCTTGGTGGTTCGAGCCCACCCAGGGATGTGTGGTTGAGTTGTCGTCCAGTGTAGCTGCATCTCACTTTTCTGAGCCTATTTAGATGGGGGGGCATTCCCTGAAGGCTTGCAGGTAGTAGAACAGTCAGAAGATTGTTTCAAAACAAGATGCCTCAACAGGTGCAGGAGCCCTGGATTGCATGTTGACTCATCTCTCGTGAGTATTGCTGGACGTGGGTCAAGGCAACATGCAACAGAGAGGGCCTACTTCAAAGTATTGGTGGTTCACTGGTGTGCTCCTCACCCCCCAGGCAGGATTTCTTGGCTGAGGGAGCTGACTGTCTTTGGGGATTACACTTTAGTGCTTTTCCTCTTGAGTTAGGCACAGATTATTTTGCGTTTCAAACAGGTGCTGGAACCTTTATGACCGGGAGTGGAGAAAATAATCATGGAGACCTACCTATTCTCACTCACCTTGGGTCTCACTCTTCCATGTCCAGGGGGAATGGAACATTTTCCCTCACTCCATCAGGTCGAGCTCGCAATGATACCCTGCGCGTTTCATGCTCGTGTAGAGCATCAAGACATCTCAAACTTGGCCAGGGATGTGCGATTGATGTCTCCCTCCCTTGAGCGGCATCAACTTTTCTTGTACCAATTCCATCTAAGTGTATTATAAAGACACAGTGAAGCTCCAGTTGCTCCTGAGATTAACTAGCAAGACCTACTTGTGAGAAGGGAGGCACTGGTGGGATTTGAACACAGGAGCTCTCACTTCACAAGACAGGCATTTTGACCAGCTAAGCCACAGTGCTCCTTTTGTCCTACTTCCCAAATCATCTTATAACAGGTCCATCTATGTCAGTTGCAAAAAATTGGCAACAGGCTAGTTTAACCGATTCGTCTCGGGGGGGGGCACTAAAGCAGGCAGGTCTCTGTGGCACAATTGGCTAGTATGTTTGGCTGTTAACTGGGAGGGCAGTGGTTTGAGCCCACCCAGGGCTGTACAGTTGCATTGTGTCTTCTAGTATAGCTATGTTTTCCCTTTCTGAGCCTGGGTGCTGGAACCTTTATGACCTCAAGTGGAGGAAAGGCTCATGGAGACGTACGCCTTCTTGCTCACCTCGGCCAAGGGGAACAGAGCATTTTCCCTCGCTCCATTGGGTCGAGCTGTCATCGATACCCTTCCCGCTTCACGCTTGTGCGACTGATTTGTCCTTCGGCGGAGCCGAAGCAGCTCTAGTACCCATCCCGTTTCATCTAAGCGCGTTATAAAGACACACCAAGTTTGGCTGCTCCTGAGAACATCAGGGCAGGATAGTTGGACCGATTCGTGTCACGAGCGAAAAAATGCAACAGCAGGGGGGTCTCTGTGGTCCAATTGGCCCTTCACACGTGGAATAATTTAGTAATATTACTGACTGATGTTCCGCGGTTCAGTCGCCAACTACGTGGCCTATTTGGAGCCGTGTTGGTGGCCTTCTCCTGCACGGTGTTACATTTCAGACGTCTTTTCTAGCAACATAACTGCCCATTGGCAATAAAACTAATATGACTCACTTTATAACTGTGATTTAGTGCAAAATGTTTTGGTTATTTTATCCGCCACTGTAAATGCCATTTGAGAAGAAAGGTGTTTGATCTGAATGGTGAAAAACGGGCCGGAGTTTCGCCGCAGCTGCCAGGTGATGAGACATCGGTACAGGTTAGTTCTATTACACAGGAGTCATCTGAAATAAGTGCTTCAGTATTTAAAATCAGACAATGTTCAAAATATAAGAATATCTGCTATACAGGCATAAAATGACCTTATGTTGGGTCATTTTAATTTCTTTTTGTTATGTCGTCTTCCATGTATTTCCGAGTTTCATATCTTGGTTATAACTTTGCCAGTTTATTTCTTACACCGCAGAGTACAAAATGCACTTATTACAGCATAAACTTTTCATCTACTATTAATACGTGATTTTAAAAATTAACAGCTATTAGTTACTGAAACGTTTATTCTGAAAAAGGGACACGTACTGGGCACTAAAGCAATACGAGGGATTCTGGACAGGAGGGAAGTTATACAGACATTCTTTTGTTTAAACGTAATAAAATACAGATTAAGTACGGAAGAGGAGTCCTAAATCCGGCCAGGTACGGAATAACGATAAACGCGCGTCAGGCGTTTTAGCAAAAAGGAGAAAGAAGACATTCCAAGTCCGCATATTAATTCAAAATGGCGACCATAATTATTTAATTATTCATTAAATGTTTTTTTTTTTTAAAGGTATTAATGGAATAATTTACACCACTCCGCTTCAGCTCCGCGTCTTTCGTTGAGAATTGTTTAAAGTTTTTTTCGGTTTAATAAAAAAACCCAGTGATGTTTGTGCGGCGGTAAACGGGAGGAAAGTTGACGCACGTGCGGCCGGCGCGCGTTGGTGACGGAGCCGTGGTGAAATGCAGCCGAACAACTGTGGTAAACTTTTGAAATTAAAACGTTTTTTTTTGTATAATATCATCTGACAAGACTGGCGTTAGCATTTGGGAGGTACTGAGCGACCAAAAATAAAAACGACGCTTGTTTTGTATCGTAATATATACCTCCCAGATGCTTGATTTCAGAAGGAACGTCGGGTGGGAGATGAACCC
Source organism: Arapaima gigas (assembly GCA_900497675.1). Classification (NCBI taxonomy): domain Eukaryota; kingdom Metazoa; phylum Chordata; class Actinopteri; order Osteoglossiformes; family Osteoglossidae; genus Arapaima; species Arapaima gigas. Next base: position 152,998 of record UFQX01000747.1, on the reverse strand, counting down.
AAATGTGTGACCTTCATGGCTGTGCCTAGGATCTTCTCAGAAGACGATGGGCGGCAGGATGGTTGTCTTTCGACAGGGTAGTGTCACTTGTCACAGTGAGCTCAGGTCCTGGCTGTGTCCCCATGTCCAGCAGGTGACAGGTTCCTCATCTATGAGCTTCATGCTAAGTATGAGCAGAGACCATGGAAGGAGACCCTGAAGCTGGTCCACTGGTGCATGGTAGGTGTCGTGTGTGTTTTTAAACGATGCGTTCTGCTGTCCGAGAGCATGTCGAGTGCCCTTATTTGGTCACCTCCTTGCTTGGTGTTTCTGCTCACGTTGTAACTGGGATCATTTTTGATTCAGTTCATGGAAACACTGGACGTTTAAGTGATTTTTAAATCGATTTTCCTGTGAACTTCACATATTCCGCACAGAAGAGGGCTCATTGGTTCAGCAAATAAGCAAATTTCTGCAAAGGGAGGAAAAATGAGATGGAAAAAATATTGCCTGAAATTGATCACAACACGAGCATCTGTACTTATTTCTTCAACCTCATACAGGACAAGTCAAAATGCGGTCCCAATAAAATGACCTTGAATTGTCTAGAAAGACTCAAAGAAGCTCTAAGAGGTAAGAGGGCTAGTTTAAATGAACGTTGATGAAATAACTCTGGTACTAAGTACTTTGAAAGCACAGATGTTTGCATTTCTACATTATTAAAAGTATTAGTTGGCATTTAAACTTGAAAATGTGCACGTGATGTTTCTCCTTCTTTTTCAGTGTCTTCTAGGAGTACTGTGGTATCAAAGTTGGAGGAAATTGCTCGGCAGACAGGGTGTGTGCCTTTTCAGAATTTATTTTTGCCATTCGCGTAACTGATTAAAATGATTAATTTCATATCCATTAAATGCTGCTCCAAGTACTGGTGCCAGTAGCTAAATGGCAAAGTTTCCATACGAGCTGAAACTTTGCGCCAAACATGAAGGGTCATTGAGTTCGGTTTGTAACGTTAGCTGGAATTTTCAGGGATTTGCAGTGGTCTGGACACATCGATTCGGTTTTCTTCACATGTTTACTTAACGTATAAAAAAAATCTCAGCCCCTTACCTCTTGCCAGCCATCTGCAGTACGGTTTTGTTCCACCCACAGAGTCATGAGTCCTGGCTGCATTTTTTTTTTTTAAACCTTAACTTCATTCCATGCGTAAGACTAATAGTTGAAGTGTTCTTTAAAAATAAATAAGCAACATGTGCTGCCATTAAAATCTTATCAATAGAACAACTATTCTGTGAGGAGATTCTGTTTGCTGCTGTACTTTTCCGTTGTGAGCTTTTTGTGGGGAGAGTTGGATTCTTGCGATCTCTTCATGACCCATAAATAAAATAAAGCAGCATGTTGACCTGTGGTCTTGCATCCACTCACCGGTTGGACTTAGCGTGGATAGTCATCTCGCATCGTTCAGGCTCTTCTCGGAATATGAGAAGATGGGAGCATTTGGAAAAAACCTTCCGTGAAAGTTGAACATCTCCGCTTTACAGCTTTTATGCGCACACAGAATAGTCTTCCAGAACTCTGACTACTTTTCAGTTGGCTTTGCCTGAAATCTATATTTTAGTTTTACAACGTGTTGCAGGTTTCTGTACGGATCAGTATTACCATGTCAGTGTGTTCTGCAGGTTGGGGTCCCACCTGAGTCCTGCTGAGACAGCGTGCTACCTGACCTCTGACATGTTTTATGTGGAGGTGCTGCTGTGTGAAGATGGCGGGGTGGAGGATGTCAAACTGGCCCAACATAAAGAGGCCCCTGTGGTAATAAACAGAACGCCGGTCACAAGGAGTGGCAGTCTGCCCACCGGAAAAGGCACTACAGACCCTCCAGGGAGATGTAGCATTTAAGTTCAGTTTGGTTATTCTGTATAGTTGTCACTTAATTCCTTATTTTGCATAGATGTAGTTAATTCATCAATTTTAAGCCACCACAAGTGTCTTTTTTTCTCCCCATAAAGCTGTCTAGTAGCTTCACCTCATAAGGTGAATTACCATAAATACAAAATGGAGTTACTAATGGTTTCAGCAGTAGTTCATTTTATGTGTTCATCATTTTACACCAAAACTGAAACCCTTTTATGCTAAAATGTTGGTTTTAATTGGGTCACAACTAATAGTTTTAAGTCTGCAATACCAAAGTTACAAAAACTAACATACATATGATGGAGATGGATTAATTCAAATTTTAATGTTAAAGGGAACAAATTGATGAAAATGATGCCTTTGAATTCCCACTTGCGGAACAAGCTTTCAGTATTCCAGGTGGGGCCACAACTGTTGAAATTATAAAGGGTGAGAGTAGCAAACGAGGAGTAATGGAGGTTGAGAACGTGGGGCAAAGAAGACTAAATAGTGGCTCCGGTGTTGCACCGATCAGCTGTTATGTATAATTCTTGCAAGCTGACGTGTGGATGTTGAACAAAACTCTTTTTGTGTAGTTGAGTCCTCGTAACCGCGTGGCTGGGGTGTGAGTGTATCTGAAAGAGAATACCTAGTCTGATTTCAGGGTGAGTTGGTGAATGATATCTTGAGACAAAAGGCTGGGAGCGCTGTAGAGGTACTATAGCTAATATAATGGGGTTTAACTTGATCCTTTATGGCCTTTTCCAGGCAGAAATAATATACTAATTAATTATCTGTCGAGATTTATAACAGTATTGAATAGGAATCAAAATATCTTATTTACTTGTGTTGCAGGTGGATTTACTGTGTTTTCGTCATTTCTAGACTTTCTGTACATATTCAAAACCTTCATTGCCTTCAAACATAATCATGACAACATAATTTTTAACACATTTTAATGTCCTTCACTTGTTTTCCCAGTCTTGTAGCGTGCTGCTTAATTTGTTAAGGTAAGAAATACTGATTTAATTTGTCATCTGCCACTGGTTATGGTTTACAAAGGAAAAGTGACACTGGCATGCATTTTTTTGAAATGTTAAGCTACAGCATTACTGTTATTGCACAGGTTAAATAAATTTGAAGAGTTCTCAGTGAAACTGGAACACCTGAATTCTCTGTACAGTATACCTGTGGACAGGTATGGATTGTTTTATAGTACTTGCTGGTTGAATGAATGTAAATGGCTTATAACGTCAATAGATGTTTGTCTTTCAGTGAAACTAAAATTAAACTCCACACAGCACTTCGTTGCTTAGAGAAAGATCTTGTGAAGATATCCAACTTACCCAGGTGAGGGACTGTATTTGGGGGGGGGGGGGTAGTAATGTTCCTTTATTAAACTTTTAAGTTTTTCTATTAAAGAAGTTGCATTATCAAAACAATGAGCATGAGGAATGACATCTGCATACTCATCTTCATGTAAAGCAGGAACCTTCTTCCTTCATTATCTAGTATGAGCATCCCCTTGGTTATTTTGTGGCAAATTCAATTTAAATTTTAAGTCATGTGAACAGTGGCAGATTTTAATTTTGTTTAATGTTTGTCTTTATGTCTGAATTTTATTGCTTTAAAGGTAATCTCTATATGTTTGAAGCTGAATCTGTTTGTTCTTTATACACAGCTTTTTCAAGCCAGAGATGTGAAATTTGAAACACATATCTCTCATTCTATGAGAAATTTGTTTCATCAAATGCGCACATGCAGCACTGCACACATTAGAGACAGTGCCGCCAGGCAGTTCCCAGCTAATTTATCAAGATGAAGACGGGCAGGACAGTTCTCTCTCTCTCTCTCTCTCTCTCTCTCTCTCTCATATATATATATATATATATATATATATATATATATATATATATATATATATATATATATATATATATATATATATATATCTCTCACACACACACACAAACAGATTAGTGACAGGTGTTTTCAGGCAGTTCCGAGCTTATTGACAGAAGGGCCCAAACTGGAAATGCAAAACGATTATATATGCATGGCACTGTGCACATTGGTGACATGAGGGCACCATTGGCCTGTCCAGTAGCACTAACAGTACTTATGTACAAAAAATGCAGTCATTTTAGACAGTTTGGAAATTTATAATGTTATTACTTTTTACCTTTTAACTGCACGTCTCTATTTAAATCGACTAGTGTACTCATAATGTGGAAGTAAAGGAATGGGTTCAATTTCATCTTGCTTTTCCTTTCAGACCTCTGAAATACTGCAACCCTCATGTTGACACAGTTCTCAGTGGAAGAACTGGGAAAATCATCCAGTGGAGAGAAGGTGCAGAAAAAGGAGATCTGTGTTCTCAACCTAAATGATTATGTATTATTCGGAAGGTGATTTAGGGGGGAAAAAAGATTTGTCAATCCCACAAAAAAGTTGACAGCTGTTCCCCCCCCCCCCGCCATTTTTCTCTGTCCACCTATTTTAACAAACATCTCTTGCTACTAGAAGAATGTCTGACTTGTGCTTTAAAGATTTACAAACATGTTGAGGTAGGGAAGTGCTAAGAGTGGAGTGAAGCTTCTGTTGTAGCTAAGGCTACAATGTCCTAAGCTAATGTCCTCATCTGTCCTGTAACATCTGACTCTGTGAGCTTTGTGGACAGGCAGGGTGTCCCACTTCTAGAAACTCCTGGCAAGTCACCTGCTCAAAAGAAAGACAAAGTTCTGTCTCTCTGGGATCATGCCTTGTCCACAGGGGTTGCTGCACTTTACTCACTGATGCAGTTGAGAACATGGTGAGCGCTAATGTTGCCAAGATCGAGGACATTAAAAGAATGGTGGACTTCGCATGAAATAAAGGACATCAAGGAGAAAGTGGGTGTCCTTGATTCCAGATCAAAGGCAGAAGAACAGCAAATGGGCTGTAGTGACAGCTTTACTGTGCCAACCTGAGGCTGCTGGGGGCTTCTGAGGAGGACAAAACATTTTGTCCTTTTGTCCCATTTTTGCTGGGAATTTGTAGCAGGACCACCCCAGTGGTCATTTTATTCACGTTATCCACAGTCAGGTCATTGATTGTACTGTGGCTGGTTGTGGGGCAGAGGTGACCACACGGGGGGATAAAGAAAGAAAATTCCAAAGGCTAAATAGTGTACTTGGCACAATAAAAACTGCTGGAGGCAGTTCTGCAAAGATTATTGGCTACTATTCTAAATAGGTGTAGTATGTGTTATTATTTATTATCATTATTAATATTAATTTGTTCTTTCTACAGGAACTCCAATGAGTCTCAAATACTTCATGTGTCCGTTCGATCTGCTCGAGGAGAAACCAGATGCAGGTGTGGCTTTGTGTATTATAGTGTGTACCTGATGTTCGTAAGTTTCAACCAGCAGGAGTGAAGTTGTTCATTTCAGGCCTTAAAAGTTGTGTTTGTAAGGTTGCTCTATTGCAGAGTAAAGTCAGTGATCTGAACTGAGTGGCACTCTTCTGCCTTTGCTCCAGAGGACCCCACCAGTGGCCACACAGCTCTGGTTACAGCTGGGGTCAGCAGCTCCCTGCAGAGGCTCCCAATGTCATCTCTCATCTCACAGCCTCCCCAGATCGACACACATGGGTATCAGGTCTTCCTTCTTAGCACTTTGTTGTTATTGATTATTCAGAAGTGTACAGTTCATGACTGGACTAATGGAGGGGTTGATGATCATTGAGCATTTATAGTTGTGTGCTTGCAAATCAGTAAATATTGATTTTTTTTTTAAATTATTTTTTTCTTAATAAAAGCACATCTTTTAAATGTTTTACACAAGAAAAATCATTTCAGATATTGATGATTTTAACAACTGGTCAGCCTTTTTTTTTTGAAAAAAATTTAAAAAGTAATGACTCACCGAAGCGGTCGTTTCCAATGTTGTATCCAGTCAGTCATGGTCTGGTGACGTGCAGATGATCTAAAGACAAAAGCTGTAAATATGAGTCATGTAGGAGTTCATCAGTCTATTATAGTGGTCCAGTCAGTTCAGTACAACCTGAATTGGCTCACACGTGATTGATAAATGGAGGCAGAATGTCAATATATTATGAAAGCATGTGCCTATGCATGGGTCTCCCAAATTTTTTTTGCACTCATAAGAAATGGCAGACGAACACAGTGAGCCCCAGTCAGTTGAACGCAATGGCTTCCAGCTGCATTGATGGTGTGTATTGTATTTCTCTCCTTGTTTTTTTTCTTGGTGATATTTTTGCTTAGGTGTACTTCCTCTTCCAAAGAAGGGTAAGAAAAGTAAAATGAATTTTTCAAAGAAGTGTGCTGGTGATGACAGTTGAGGTGATCAAAAAAGAAAAGCTTTATCCGTGTGACATTATGAAACATTTCAAAAACAAAAAAGTGGTATTGTCCACGCTACTGGCATAAATCGGCAACAATACTGGAAAATCTGCAGAAATGCTGAGAAAATAAATCCAAGTAGAGGAAAGAGGTAAAAGTGCACAAAACTGATTAGAACAAGACAGAAATGGAGGAGAACCAACCTGTAGTAAGTTTTTGATTGAAGATCACACACAGAAGCAATCGGGGACAAATTTTATCAATAAAGTGTGGCAGCATATGAAGTTAATTGAATTAAAATTTATTATTTAAATTTGCACTATGAATTTAAAATGTTTGACTGTGCAAGTATTTTTATTATGCTTTGCGAATCGGTTTTTGTTCTCGAGTGGTTTGCCTTAACCCGTAAGCCCTATTCTTAGCGTGGAGCTTCTACTTCAACTTTCTATCGGAAAACTGACTGTACACAAAGGGGGGGGGCATTTTCCCCCTTATGCACAATGTTGTTAAAATTCATGCATCTCCTCCTGACATTCTGAGCCTTTGACTGAGCTCTCTTTGCAGACTGCCTGTATTCAGCGAGCTGGGGGAGGACAACAGCGCACTCCTTCCTGCTTGTTTCATCTTCAAGTTGAACTCACCGTTGCCAGTGATGTCCTCCTTTGTGCACAAGATTGAGCAGGTCACAGGTGAGATGTTTGAAAATGTTCAGTCCCATTGACAATCTGTGGTACTGCTTCAAAATTGTGGTCTACAAGTGTAATGCATAGGAAGAGATTCTTAATGTGCCCCTGGTCTGGTGCAGGAATGGGAATCTGTGAAGGTGGCCTGCAGAAAACATTCTTCCCTCAGCTACTGCTGGACACCTTTGTCAGGGCAAATGGCTGCACAAACTCCTGGGCAAGAGGAGATGCCCACTTTGTGGTCTGTTTATATTGTGAAAAAAGAAATGTTTTTGAAATGTGCACTGTTTTTTCAGTGTAGGGATTCAGTTCTGGGCTTCAAAAGCAGTGCTGAATTTCAGTAACCAAGTAACCCAGAGTAAGTCATCATCGTCATCATCATCAGTTATTCTCCACAGATGCTGCCAGAGAACCAGGTGCACAGTTATATTTTGTCAGGAACCACAGATGGCGTGACTGAACTGGAGGGGGTGCTAGTGCACCATATTGCATTCACACATCCGGCCCACGTCCCTAAAATCTTGGACCTCCTGCGACACCAGTCTACATTCAACACTCTGCTGACCAGTTGCATCCCCTCTGAGGAACCAAGCCGAGGTCAGCAAGGTCAATCAGAACTGCTAATATAAAGTGGTTTCTAGGCATGTTTTCATGTTCAGAAAAGATGGACCCCTGGGGTCTTGGATGTCCAAACTGTTTCTAATGGTGCAGCTTTTAGGTCCAACTGCATGTCGCCAAATTATGCTAATGTTTTTCTGTGTATAGAAGTGGACAGACTCCGGGGAATGTGGGTAATATGGAAACTAGCTTAGCAGGAATTCTGATGTGTTTTTTAAACTTTATAAACCCCTCCCTCACATACTGTGGTCCGGTGCAACACTTATGAAATTGTATGCAGTATTTTTTTTTTCATGCAGCAGGATTTTATTCACCACAACCGCACTTTTGCCAGGCTGATGCAGTAATTTTATTTGCACAACAAATGTTTTGCTCACTACCTACTGTGTCTTTCACCCTGTAAAGTATATGGATAATTTTCCCATTATAACTGTTGGTTTCTGTTAAGACTTTTCACTTTATTCCTGGTAGGAAGGGGTAGAAACCAACAACTGCATATACTCTGCTAAACAGTGTAAACATGTTACTATTAATTAAATGATTTGAATCCTATACATAGCCTGTATAACACAAATTCCCCTGCATGAAATGGTTCTCTGTTGCTTTGATTCAGCCTTCTGTGCAAATTATATGATTGGTTTTAACAGTTAGGTTAATAAATTTTAGAATTAAATTTTTGTTGCAAATACAACCAACATGTTGGTGTTATCATTGTTATGCATAAAAAGTGTGTTTCATTTTGAATAAGTTCTAATTTTAGGTAGTCTATTTCATGTCCAGGAAATTTCCCTCTGTTCTTTTCCCAACATGACATAATGGTGATTTGATCTTCTAATAATGGGAATTTGCTCATGAAGGTGATGTCATAGAAGAAAGGATCCTCATTAGGTGAGGGATGGGTGTACAAATGGTTTGGCCTTCTGCTTGCCCTATTAACCCTTCTTCTCTGCAGATTGTGTGTCGGATCTAGACTGTGAGGTCATTCTTCATTGTAACTGCAGCATCTCGGTCTCATTTGCTGCACATGATGATTCTCTGGCTTTGCGTAAGTAAATACTGCCAAGTTGGCTGTGGAAAGTGCAGGTAGAGCTGCTGAGTGCGGAGTTCTGTATCTGGTGTTTTGGTGCTCAAAATGGTGTAATAAACGGTCCACTATACATGTGCCAGATGTTGCCATATGATTCCTTCAATAGAATGAGGTGGTAAGAATTTGCTGTCTTTGTATTCTTTGCCGCTTAATTTTTGTTTTAGTTGCAGTGAATGTAGGAGATTATCACAGGATCAGCTGCAAACTTTTCCCGGCGGCGCTGGCAGATCCTTCCACTGAGGAGTACCTTTCCCGAGTCCTGAGAAGGTGCACTGTCCCCTTCACTACCTTTCTCATTTGACATATTTTAGCTGAACGCAAACATGTTGTACATACACTCCCAACTGCATGGGTTGTAACGGAACTCAATTTTTTTGAGCAACAAATAATTTTTTTTTTTTAATTGGTATTTTGTGACTGCAGATGTATGTCTATTCCCATGACGATGAGAGCACTTTGCAGAAGACTGAGGAAGAAGCCTTTTCAGTTGCATTCCCTAGAGGTTCCCTCCTCTACATCAGATGAAAATGACACTCTGGCAACTTCTGTGTCAGCGGAAGCTGACGCTTCACTCCTCACTTCAGAGGAGGGTGGGAATGTTCATGGTGATGCCTAGAATACAGCAGCTGGCAGGAGTGCCTGCTTCTTTTGTGTGTTCCTCTGCCATGCTTTCAACCTTACCTCAGGTTTTGGAAGATGCTGATTTTTAATTTTTTTTTTTTTTTTAAATCCTCCTACTCCACAGGCTGTGTCTGTGTTTGGTTTTCCCCTCCTTTTTTGAGATTTGTCCAATAAACCTGAGAATCTAAAACTACAGGCTCACGAGTGAATCTTTTGAATGCTTTGTTTGAAACATTTGGACACATGCATAGAAGTGTCCTCTTAATTGTAGTGGAGGACAGAGGCTAGAGATGAGATTTAAAGTATAAGTGATGTTTTTCGGACAGAGAAAATGCAGAGAAGTTCTGGACTCTCTACTCTATGATGGCCCCCAGTGAGCTCTATACTCACCTAGCTAGTCTGACTTGTCCAAGTTCCCTCATATGGTAGTTTCTTATTGTTTTCTTGGATAAGAACAGTAATAATATAGCATCTGCTTAACGAACAACCCCGACACCTGAAGAGTTGATTTTTTTTTTAAACATTTTTGAATATATAAATAATTTCTGGGTTTTCCTGCAGTTCCTCCTCCTGCCCGCAGGCGGCAGTAAACAACCCGCCGTAATGGCGCGCTCCCGTGGCAGGAAAGCGAAGAAGTCGCCATCATCAGCACGCGACCTGTTCGGGATAAACTAGTTTAAGTAGTAAACTAAACTAAACTAAGGTGAGGTGTGAGCTTATCGTCCTTCAGTTCGTGCGACGTTGTCTGCTTTCCACTTCGCATCTCCACCTTTGACGGTAAAGGACACTAATAGTGGGTGTTAATACACGTTATAACGCAGAAAAAAGCGGTTTTTGTTCCGCTGCAGCGACACATGCTGGAAATAACATGTTCAAACCATAATATGACGCGATTCAGTATGAGGCACATCGTGACATGTATTAAACACGTTTGAATATCCTTCAGGACGAGAATCTGCTTTGTCCTCGAGTGTATATAAATATAAAAATATTTAAGCCGTTTGTGTACATTAGATATGGAAATAAACACAAACTGAATCAGAGGTTTGAAAAGAATCTAAAACCGCTGGCAGTGGTGTGTGGGGGCAGGGAGGGGGCTGAGCTGAAGTGAATGCTATATTTGTGTTAAAGGGGGGTCTGCGCGCGCGTGTGTGTTTGTTTGTTTGTTTGTTTTCAGTGCTGCTGGGATGTCGGACCCCTGGGGGGAGTGTATGGACCACTGCGTCAGCGTGACCATAGAGGCCGGAAAGGTGAGGATGTGACCAACACGATGGGGTCCAGCTTGGAGATTTTTTATAATTTTTTAAACATTTAATTGTGCTTTTTGCGTCTTGAGTCAGTGCTTTTTAGTAGTAGTAATAATGTAAAATGTTGTTACTTTTCAATCCAAACCTCTTTGATGAATGTTAAGTTGTAGAAAAATGCGTAAGTAAAAATGAACACAAAAACTGAAATTAAGCTTAAAAAAACTACAAAGTGTAATTCAACCCTTAGTCCACTTTCAGACCTCAAAGATACTATTTAGGGATTTGTTTTTGTTTGTTTTGTGTTATATGTTAAGGGACACCAGGTTAGTTTGAAAATGAGTAGTATTGCTCAAGCTTCAGTCTAATGAGTGTCTACAACAGACATGAGACTCATGAGAGTAAAAGGGAGACAGCAGGCTGCAGTTTACTCTGCTTGGTCATGAACATTTTGTCTTCTGTCTTCTGCACAGATGATCCGCAAGGCACTAAAGAGTAAAGTCTCTGTCATGCAGAAGAGCTCCCCTGTGGATCTTGTGACAGAGACGGACCAGAAGGTGGAGGCACTGATCATCAACTCTATCAGCGAGAAGTACCCTACACACAGGTAACACCCGGAGCTCAAGAATCTGAAGGCCAGGAGGGATTTAAAGGTGTTTCTTTTGGAAAAACATCTTTCAGCTGCCCGTGTGCTTTGGTGGAGATATTCGCATAATTTTTACAAGTGTATCTGTGCCTATAACTAAAATTTAAAACAGAATAGATTTTCAGATGACGAGCAGTTCTTCTGTTTGTTAAGTTGGTTGATCAAGTCTAACCTGAGTTAAGTTTGGTTATTGGTTGAAAAGAATTTTAAATGAAACAATAATTCCACCCCTCTGTTCTGTCTTATTTTATCGCATGTCGTTCCAGCTTCATTGGGGAAGAATCAGTTGCCGCTGGGGCACTCAGTAAACTCACAGATAATCCCACATGGATTATTGACCCTATTGATGGCACCACCAACTTTGTCCACAGGTGGGTTTGCACTGACACATAAACAAAGGAAAACGAACTCTATAGTAACCAACGTGGTTGAGTTACCTTTATTCCGCTTCCTAGTTATCAGTGCAGCCCATCCTCAGATTTACAGGTTTTACAGCTTATCACAGTATATTCCAGAAAAGAATAGAAATGTCATAAATCTAAAAAGCATAAGGGAAAATATGAATGTTTAGCAAAATTTTTCCAGAAAAGCTAAAAATAACTGAATTAATGCGTGAAATAGTTCAAAGCAACGCTGAAACCGTCTCAGTAAAGAACCATCCCACCGTCTCTGTTGTCAGTGAGACGAAGGTGGCGTGGTGCCCCCTAGACTCCCCGTAGTGGCGTTCCGAACAAGTCGTATCGCCGCCTTATTCCCTGCTTTCCGGATATAATTTACTGCGCTGGACGTATGTATGTTTCAGTTACAGCACTGACTTTATTTCATTTTAATACCCAGAGTAGATGATCATTACACGTCACATTAGGGTATAAAACTGTTACTGTAGTACACAGTGCAGTACTATACAGCACCATAGCAAAACAAGTGACGCTTAAATTCACTTCAATTTTCCAAACTTGCGGCGCATCTGGCGCCTCCATACAGTCTGGAAGAATGAGGATGGACTCAACCACTGTCTGTTATTACACTTTTTTGTACTGTAAACTGAAAGCGACCAGTTGCTGAAGAATGTTCCACTTTTAAATGATGAATCGGTTCCATCCTTGTGGTCAGTTTGTGTCCTCGGCCACAGATGGTATATGCAGTCAAACACTTTTTAGTATGTTCTCCCCATGTTACTCTCCATGAAGGAGGAACACAGCGCTGGCTTTCAAGTACAAAGCTGTTGACAACACACTGACTTGGAGGCTGTGAGGATGGCATATTTTAATGATTTTGACTCATTTCAAACAATTTTAATGTTGCTTCAAGTTAAAAAAGGATAAAAGTCCCCAGTTCCCTGCTCTGTGTTTCCAGTATATGACACTGTGACACTGCATCTCTTGAGCTGTTGATGGAAATGGAATAAATAAATAAGTCTTACAACACATTTATGTTCATTATAGCCTTGTCTGAATTTACATCTTAACACATTAAGGAATCAAGGGATTAAGCTGTATTATCAGACGTGTATCGATTGTGATGTAGTGGTTGGACTTACAAAAATAATTGGGCCCAGAAGTCTGTTTATACCTCTAATATAATGTTTTTGTAAGTTGAGGCATTCCCATTGCATCAGTATTACAGACGAAGGCCAGCAATATGAGTGCAGTAGCATCATCTCTCCATATATTTCTCTGTTTGCTTTAAATGTATTTACTATTCATGTTTCTCTTCTTCATTTAAGGTTCCCGTTTGTTGCAGTTTCTATTGGGTTTGCAGTTAACAAGGAGGTAAAGTTGTTCTTGTATCATCGACCAAAGTATTGCCATTACTGGATGGTAATAGAAGCCATAAAGCACTAAATGAGGGCTTTTACTGTTGAGCACTCGGTGTCACTGCAGCGAGAAGCGAACTCTGTCCTGCCGTGTTTAAACCAGCCATCTGCTGTCGCCGTGAGTGTGGAAATGGTCATTTGTTGCTCCAGATCGAGTTTGGGGTTGTGTACAGCTGCATCGAAGATAAAATGTACACGGCGCGGAGGGGCAAAGGGGCCTTCTGCAACGGCGCGCCGATCACAGTGTCGGCACAGGAGGGTCAGTGCGATCTCGTCATTGTCACTGTCACAGGGAATGATGAGGCAGGACAATTTAATGCTGGAACTGGCAGAAATACGTTTCAGTTGTACAAAGTGTATCTGTGTACAAATGGAGAAAGGTGACAGTGTTGAGTTGTGTTGGGGAGCAAAAAAGTTGGTTGATATTACATGGTATGTGTGTACTCATATAAACAAATTTATATACCTAGTAATTTATTCATACGTTGTCATTATTACTACTGATAAATGGAAACTCGTCATGCCAATAAAGCACAGTTGAATTGAATTGGAAAAATTGAACTAATCCCCTCTGTCAAACCTCAATAGGTCAGTTGCATGAGAAAATATGGGCTAATAAATCATGGCAGAATTTGCTTATATATGTTTGTTAGTAGCTGTAGTGATGATCGAATGAGAAAGTGTCCTGGTATTTAAAGAGTGACTCCTCTTACTCCTGGGGACAGGTCAAGTTTAATTGATATATGCACCTGTTTCTTTGAAAGTTATTTTAGTACAGTTTTGTTTTCTGTCTTTGTGTGAAGTTAGAGGTTTATCTATCATCACTACACATGGATACAGTCCCGCCGCCTTTCTGCTCGGGGTTTTCCACTGAATCTCAGCGCCGTTCTGCCTCTTCCTCCGCAGACATCAGCAAGTCCCTCGTATTGACGGAAATGGGCTTCAAAGAAGATGCAGACCATTTCGAGGCCATGATGTCGAACGTTCACAGTATTCTCACCATCCCGGTACACGGGTACGTTTGGTTCGGAGCATCGGCTTGCTGCCATTTTTTCAATTTTAGTGGTTTATCATCACTGCCCCGGTTCGTGACTCGCCTACCGAACGGTCATATCTCCCACTGTGCCGTAGTATTCACTGTCCGGGCAGCGCAGCCGTGAACCTGTGTCTGGTGGCGTGCGGCTCCGCCGATGCATATTTTCACATCGGAATCCACTGCTGGGACATGGCTGGCGGCGTCATCGTCGTCACGGAAGCCGGTGGCGTCGTCATGGATGTGAACGGTGAGAGCCGCCGCACGAGTGCAGCCTCCCTGGGTTCGTGTGAACAAGTACGATTTGGAACCAGAATTGTACAGTTAGTGGTACCTTTCTTGCAGCATCTCTGATCTGAACATTTTCAGCAGTTTGGACCCTTGCTGTGTGACCCAGTGATGTATCCGTTGGCCAGGAGATCACTAGATGTTGGCAAAATTTACTGGATTTGCAGGTTTCACTCATTCTGTTATGAGCTGTTGCTGTTCACAATAGTCACCTTGCAATGGTGACAGTGACGCCAGCTCTCACGCTTTGGTTCCAGGAGGCCCCTTTGACCTGATGTCCCGCCGGCTCATCGCAGCCAGCAGCAGGGAGGTGGCACTGCACATTTCCCAGAAGCTCCAGGTGTTCCCCTGCGGCCGGGACGACACGGACAGCTAGGGCAGCTCCCACCCAGGTGTCACCTTCCATGCACGCGCACACACACACACACACACACACACACACACACACACACACACACACACACACCAACATCACAATTGTGCCCAGCCTTAAACCCGCAAGATGCCGACTGCGCAAACAAGCCACACAGTTTCTGCTAAATTATATTCAGATTCTCTTCACATGATGTCTTGTAAAGTGGGACTCAGGACTAGGGCAAGTTTCAGTAGAAGGCTGTCCTAAAAACATTTAAAATTTTGTCTGACAAGATTGTCATTATTCAGAAATGCATCTGAGCCTTATTGAAGAAAAGCAGAACGATGCTGTTAGAAGGAACCACTACACATGTCTCGCATTGCAGGTCCAAGATCCCTTATCTGAAACCCTTGGGGTCAGGGGGGTTTCAGGATTCAGAACTTTTTAGAAAGGTAATATGGTACATGTCCAAGTAGGCTTGGAGGATACGCGTTTTTGGGAGTGCGAGTGGAATTATTTCATACTCTTTACTGAGTTACGATCAAATGGGTTGATTATTCTTGCTTATGAGTAACAAGAGCAAAGTGCAGGGGAATTTTCCCATTTATTCATTTCAGGAACGCACCCAAAATGGCCAACAGACGCGTCTCTTGAACATACTCGCTGTCTGAAAGCAATACTTTCGTGAATTGTCTGAGTTACGAGATGTCTTCTTGCAAAACGATTTCCAGGAACACGTGAGGACACGACACCACAGCGGGGTCTGGGGCAGCACCCCCTTATCAAACACGCTGATATTTCCTCAGCAAACTGTGTGAAAATTCACAACCGGGGCGGGGGGGAACTATAGCGTTACATTTTATGAATATGGTAATAAACTGGTTAAGTGAAATACTGTGATAGTCAAGTGTAGGTGGCATCAGATCAGGTTTTGCCGCTTAAGTAAAAACTGTTGATTTTCAGAACTTCTCTGATTTTGAAACAGTGGATAAGTGATCTTGGACCTGTATTACTGTCAGCACTGAAGAGTGGACAGACAGTTGTTTTATTTCTTTATTTTTTCCGTCGCTGTGGACACATTGCGACAGATTAGAAGCGGCAAACCAAACTATTCGTGTAAGATTTATGCGATATTATTAGAATATTAACATTTTAGTGTTGATGACATGCTGGTGTTTCGTCCTTATGTCTTACAAACTTATGGTATTATGAGTTATGCGAATCAGATAGCCTGTGTGGTGTTGTGAAATAAGGCAGGAGCTGATTTTATCTGTGATCTTAGTTATATTCTGTATATTTTAGAACAGTTCATTTCAAATCAGAGTAAGATATTAAAAACGTGGATTTTACTGTAGTGGCAGCTGAATATAGTGTTTGAAGTCACTCCTGCACAAAGATTGTGTCTCTCTTCTATTTATATATACTGTATATTTAATGAATATAATAATGTTTAATGATGTTTTGTTAAATGTATGGGGGGGGAGCACACTGTATTAAAAGACCTCCAACAGATTTTTCTGCTCAGTAGCAACTGCCTGGGGGGGGTAACATGCTGGTTTAAGAAATTATATTGTCCACGTGCACCTCCACCTCAGTGTGACCCAGCTTCTCTTTCAAATGAGTTGTTTTATGGTCGTTGGAGATGGGGGTGGAAAAAACTGAAAGCATAACTGCGGCCGGTTTTATTTGGTCGATAATTAACGTGAATATATGTTTTCTGGTGAATTAGTGAAAACATCAGCCTGTATGGAGTCCAGAAGTGGCGCTTTAAAGATGCCTTCAATAAAAACAGGCTCACAGTTGAGAAGTATCCACATTCTATAAACTTAACTGGACGTGAGGTTTCTTGACTCTGCGTAATGGGAACTGACAAAGTATATGATTTCGATATGAATTATGGAGCAACTTTTATATTATTACAGATATTTTTTTTAAATTATGTGACAGTTTCCCAGGACAAACACAAACATGGCTTTTTACGTTTCCGACAGGCTCGGCTTTGCGCACCGCGTGTCTGAAGAAACGCCGCGACAGCGGCTTATTAAACTGCATCCCGTTATTTTCACACCACAGGCTTCTTATTTATGACATTTGCAGTCATTTTATATTCACAACAGGTGGTTTATTCACTTGAAGAGTGAACCTTCCTGCCACATTGACCGTCTCAGCAAACCACACTTTTAAACCTGACTAAAAGAGCAGATTCTGTACAAACTTCTGGCTAGACTATATAAATATGTAATAACTAAATCAGTGCAGTCATATTAACAGTTTTAATGGCATGAATAGTTATGCTACAGAAATAAATTGTTTTGCTGCTGGTTTAGGAATCGGAGTCTGAAAGTGACCATGACAGTGAATTATCCTTCTCTCGCGCAGTTCCGGTCCCGCTTTCGATCATTTGGATCGTATGTCATGGTCTGTCACTTCCTAATGTGTAACCTCGTGACCTCAGCGCTACACGAATAAACAGAACTGTCGAATTCCACTTCTAGCTCAACCCCCAGCAAGCGCAATTTGCCTCATGAACGCGGACGGAACTGAGAGACGGCCGGATTTGCGAAGGTGTCGGCTGAGAGTTTGTTCGCTGATACGACAGGTTGGTTAAGCGCTGCGTGGGGTGCGAGTGCTGTGTATTTAGAGCCATCGTTCACGTTGGCCGACGGCTGTTCCTGCCCCCGTTTGTGTTCAGACGGATCCCATCTGTTATGTCACTTCATGGCTCCATCCATCTGCGCAGGTCTGTCTTAATGGAGCTACTTGCTCAACAGACGAGACCTCGGGCTCCCAAACCCGCCTTGTTGATGGACTTGTCTGCTTACGAGGTGCAAATGCAACCCGCCCCCCCTTTCCTTGCAGACAGAACCGGCATCTCGGTACTCTCTTATTATATTGTTTTACAGTGTTAGCGAGGTGCAAATTGAGAAGTGAAATTTAAAGGCTACAGGTTATTATATTATTTGCACGCTTCACTGATTCTTTATCCATAAGCGATCGGGTTCTTGCTCATTTCTGCACCAGGTTATTTTACCGCAGCACTGCAAATTACTTGCTCTGCGACTGGAGCTTCACCCTACAAGTTAATGTCCTTCAACTCCGAGTCCCGTGAAGAACATTAACTTGCTGGGTCCTGTTACGACAGATCAGGTTTAATAATTCATTAATACAGGATTGCCAACAGGAATACAGAACAGAACACTTTCGTGAACATATTACTCGCTCACCATCACATGGACATGTGGTCTAAGCCCGTTTGTAAAGCAGCTCAATTTTTCTAAACCTTACAAATACTCAACGTACCACATATTCTTATTGAATCACCCAATACCAAAGTTCAGTTTAACTTCAGACTGTTTGGAGGACAGCTGACGGGGGGCTTTTCTCCAGGCCACAGGTTCAGGTTGTTCACATCCCATCTTCCTCCTGCGCTGCAGTTCGGCGCGTCTGGTCCGTCGTCACTGACGCGTGTGTTTGTCCGGTTTCATCACACCCTGAGCATCAGGATGGCCGCCTTTCCTCTCCTTCCCGCCACCAGAGGACAGTCTCGTCTCTCGGTTACCACGGCACCATTACTATGTCGGACACAAACCACCGCGCATTTTCATGCAACACGTGCACTTTAGATAATCCGCACTTCTTATGTGCGAGTTCACAATTTCCCCCTCTTTATTCTGTATAATCTTTACACGAGTTTGGCAGAAGTGCAGAGAAGCTCTCTAAAATATGCCGGCAAACAGAAACACTTGGGAAGTAAAAGGCAATTAAGTTCTTTTTTCTGCCTCGGTAGAAGGTGAGCGGTTTCAGCTGTAAGTTTTATTCTCTGTCTGTATTCACACTGACACTGCACTCCAAAATAGTCATTGTGAGGTCTGAGCACAAGATAAGTGTTGAATTGCAACCTCCGAAGCTGCTTTTTTTTCCCGTTTAAACTCAGTTTTCTGAAATTTAAAATTCATTAAAAATGTTTTGATTGCAGAAAAAAACACATTTTTAGCATTTCAACTGAATCACCTGAAGTTCACCCATTTTGCAGGTGGATAAAAAAGGGAAGTACCAAATTAAAATACTAAAATTCTCGGTAAAATTGCTTCTCCTGCAGCGTCTATTTTAGCTTTATCTCCCCGTCCCAGTGACCATGCTTTTTGTCAGCATCAGCTGGGACCAGATTTATTGTAGCTTCTGTGCTCCTTTGGAATTGCATTTTAAATCAGAACCTGGTACTTTTGCTTTGTAAACTCACTCGTGTTAATTGAGACTTAATTTTAAAACGGGATTTACATTTTCACAGTCACCGCCGTCATAAATGTCAGATGAAGGTCGCTGGGTGAATAACTCGTCTCTACATCTACCGTCTCGCTTGCTGTCGACGTTTACGTTCGCCTCCCGTAAACAAATGCCGAGTTTATTTGCAGCCGGCGATTAAATCATTTTCCGAAACGAATCGCTAAATCACGAATTTTCACATTCCAGTAGTTTTAGTTTCATCACGTTGGCTGTTACACGTGCAGAATGTATTAAGAGCAGCACACTAAATTGCTTTGTTTCACTGGAGACTTTTCAAAAAGGGTTAAATTAAAGACAGAATTCAAAGTACCACAAAACTAAAAATAATGTTTTTATGGACTGGTCCCCCCCAGCCTGGCACCCAACCATTCCAGGATGGGCTCAGACCCTCCGCCACCCTGACTGCTGCAAGTGGGGGGATGGATGGACAGATGATGGAGATAATTTACTGCATCTTTCATCAGGTCCTTGTTTTGTTTTCCTCTCCTCAGCTGCCAACTGGTTTACTTTAGAGCTACAATAACTGCTGCCTGGGTCTTTGTTCACAGCTCTGTGTCCCTTTGTGATATTCAGCATATTCTAAAACGAATAAAGTTGAATTCGGTGATATTACTCAGGACTGTGGAAGGAACAGCCCAGCTGCCAGGCTTACAAGATGCAAAAAGCTGACGACTGGCAGGATTTCCGCTCTGGGTGACACTCCGAAATACGTGAACAGGCCTAAACAACACAGCCCTCGCTCACAGTAGAGCATTAGAACATTGGCAGTTTTAACAGACGCTCAGATTAGCGAATTCACCCTGTTTGTACCACGGTGGCTCTTTCTGGCGGGGCCAACCGATTAAGTCGTTTTCTCCCTGCTTCTCAGATGGCCCCCTGGGTGGTCAGAGCAGCCTGAGACTTTGGGAGACGTTTGATTACAGAGAGGAGAAAGTTAGACGAACGAGGGACACCCCCCCCCCCCAATGAGTGATGAAGAGAAGTGGATGCTGTCGCGCAAAGTATTTAAACAACCATTTTATAGTTGCACAGCTTCAGACCTTTAATGGTTTAGTAGAACGTGGGAATTAAGGAGGAGCAGGATGGTCCTCAGAATGTCAAATAATTTAAAAAGCTGTGAACTTTTTACCTTTAGGTACAAACACAGAAGGCGGCTAAACTCATTAAGATCTTTTCTTCTGGGATTTGACCTACAGCTGTCGGTCCTCTAGGCCGTTTTCTGAACCCCGCGACCGCCTGGAGCCGGAGAAGGAGCTCGGATATTAATGGAGTCTGCAGGTTATCCGAGACTCAGGTTAAACGCTCGGCTTTGTGGCTTGAGATGAAGCGGCAAAATTGGCAAAAAGACACGGTGCTTTGACTGACATTTGGCGGAATATTGTCCTTCATTTCCTGAGCCTGGCTAGAATGAGTCAGTAAATCGCACCTGGAGCAGTTTCTACCGTCTTTGCTCAGCGACGCCGTCCGAGGTGCAAACTGCCACTTCAAATGTAGGAGACAGTTTAACTTCACGCCACTTCCACCCATGCACTCCTTCAGTTTCTGCCCACCACCACGTTTTGAAGACGTCTTGAGGAGCAGATGCCGTAATGGAGAGAAGGGAAATAAGTTCTGTTGATCTTAAGAGGCAGCCAGGGACTGACAAATAAGAGGAAGTAGAAACTGCGACCGAAATGGACGATGGGGATCCAAAATTGGCCCCAGCCGTGATATCGTGTGTGACAACGTAAAGACGGTCCGGTCAGATGGAACGACTGTTTCGACGCTCTGGACGCAACGGGTCACCTCTGTGGCCCCAGAACGAGAAACAGTGACACACGAGGGCTGACAAACAGAAGTGTGCAGACGGGGGACACAGCATGAGGTCTGTTGAAAAAGTATCTACGTTTAATATACATTTTTTCTTAGCTGCTTCTTGAGGTGGAGTCTTAATCCCATTCAAAATGTGCTCCTTCAGATTGCGCACAATTGCCCCAGTGATGCTTCCATCCTTCCATATCCCGAAATGGCTGTCTTTTCAGCACCATTTTGGTTTTCGGACGAAGAACAAAGCCGCCGGGGAGGCGGTCGTGATCGATTTGGTGTTTTGTAAGGAAAAGTTGTGATGAGAGCAGAATCCACGGTCGGACATTAGTTGTAGAATTTAACTTAAAACGGTTTATATTCAGCTCTCAGCAGCGGCGTAAATTTGGGTTTTTCACTAAGAATCAAAGACGTCTTTGAGCCTCGGTTTCTTTCTAAGACGGCCGTTTCAACACGGGTTTGATTTTTGGACAAAGAAAAAGGCTGCAGGGGAACCACTGGATGAGCGTGGAGGTGCCGAAGGTCTCGGCAAATGATTGTGTTTTTGACAAAACCTGATGGGGAAAAAAAAACAGGAATAGGTACAAATGCGATTTATTCAGAACCAGCGAAAGTGGGTAATAGTTTAAATTAAACTCAGCCAAACACGGGGGGGGGGGGGGTCAAAGAAAAGAACAAATCAAAACCAAACCGACCATCTGACGTGGTGCAAGAGATGCTAATTTAAATAAACCTCTTTGTTGTCTTCCGACTCCCCAACCACCGGGAGGGGCACCACCCACCCAAACCAAAATACACACGATACGTGCTGTGATTTACACAGAGAAACAAAGCTGCGTGTGCCTGTCTGTCACGCCACTCTTTCAGCACCCCCCGTCAGCCACGGAGTCAACCGAATAAGAGGAAAAACCCGGACTTACAAGTGCGTAACACAAAGCCAGTCAACTATTAACAGACAAACTGTAAATCGAACAAAATCACGCGTGGAAGCCGAAGCGCTCTGGTTAAACGCCAGCCGATTCAAATCGGCCCCCTGGGATCCTATTGGCCAGAAAGGTGGTTGCGATTGGCAGAGCGACGGACCAATGGTAACCCGGAAAGACCTGTGCGCCGGTAAACAAGCCGACAAAGAGGGAAAAACACGTAGCGGGAGGTGACAAGTTGACCGAATGCGAAAAGTGACAAAGTTGTGATGGTCACACACAGTCAGAGGTTCGATCAAACGTTCCATGACCTCACAGCGCCGTCCAGCGGCCACGACACAGTCCGGGTACTTTTTGAACGGACGTCGTATATTTACATTAACCTGAATATTTCTTCTCAGGGCTGAAATGTGACAATAAGGACAGCGATGCTGGAATTAAACCCGACCGTTCGGGTTAATCCACAGTCCCGCAGTGTGGGGTAACTGCTTCTTGACGTCGTGACTGTCGGGCGGTGGTCTTTGCTCGGGGATGTTTTTGCATTTCTAACTACTTTGACGGACGCGATCGCTGAAATGACAGGACGCGAGTTAATCGCAGGCCTGGATCAGTCATCTTGTCGCACCTTTTCAGCTGCAAATAGTGGAAACCCGCCCTCCGTCATTTCGTCCGGTTTATTTTCGCCGCACCGCGGGACCCGGGTTTCGCGCGACTGTGATTTGCTAGGTGTGTCTGTGTGATGTTGGGCTTCAAGTTATAAAAAAAAAGAGCAACCAGACTTCTGACGGAAAAGCTGGACTTGCTCAGTCCTGCTCTTTCACCTGCAGCTCAACGGAAGGACAAAATAAACATTATGGTACATAATACACACCTGTGATCTGGCAGGTAGCACGGGCGTGGTTTTTCGGGGCTCGTCGCAGGTGCACAATTTCATCTGTTTCTGTCTCTCTTTTTTACGGGACAGACTTTAACAGACGTGCGAAAGATCAAGCCGTGAAGCCGAGCTGCTCCCGTAAGCTACTCGGCTGAATTTCTTAAAAAAACAAACAAACAAAAAAAAATCACAAAAAGGACAAAAATTTTAATTGTGACAGTTTTTAAGTTCTTCACCGCAAAGTTTCACCTGCTGCGGTTTGCCGGGACGTGTCTTTTGGGTGGAAAATTCATCGCAGGCCTCATTCCCCGGAGTCTCTGGTGTCGACGCAGCAGGCGGGAATTTCACGCTGTCAGCGACACGCAGGCGAGGCGCGAACCCCGGGGTTAACATATATGGACTGTGAATCTTTGAACAAACGCATAGTTGAAAAGTCCGAACGCTCGGCAGTGCGACGGGTGGCTTCGGAGGCCCGTGTCACGAATCCTGCGTGTTTAACCGCTGCGTCCGCCGGAGGGTTTCCTCAAACTCGCTCTGAAGACGCTCCTCGCGCGTTTCCCAGCTGAAGAAGACTGAGCGGCGTAAAGCGGACGAGGATGCCCGGTACCGAGCGCTTATTTTTTGCCTTTTTTCTCGCCTCCTTAACAAATGCTCACGTGTGACTCAGCCTTCGCTCCTCCGTCCCCAGCGTCTCCAATTCAGCGCACTGGTGACACGAGGCCCGGTTCACCTGCACCCTCTGTTAGCGTTTAGTTATTTATTTAGCACATCTGTGTCCCAAATAGCCTCGCAGTGCGGGTGAACATCCCCCCCGTCCGACTAAAGAGGCGCGGACCCACCGAAGTCGACATTTGAATTTGGCGCGAATGAATCCAGCTGCGCTGAGAGGAACTAAAACCATGTTTATGTGGCGTCTGCACAAAAAACTGAACCCCCACTGGCTTTGCTGCTGAACCCCTTTCTGGCCTGGAAGGTAAAAAAAAAACTGATCCTACTCCCTGGGGGGTGTGTGGGGGGTCCTCTGCAACCTGTTTAGTGGTGAAACGCTTTAGTGAAGTGGGGCAGATGGGATGATAACATGTTGTTTACTGTCCTCTAACAGCCCCCCGTGAAGGAAGCACAGCGTGTAGCGGTGGGGGGTCTCCAGCTGCTGCCACTGGGGGGGGGGTATGGGGAAATATTTACCGTTTTCGGACGCAGGGGACACCAGAGGAGTCCACGACCAGAGTCCTGCCACCCCTGTGGTCCTCCTGCTGGTCTCCAGCGCTTGCCTTCTACCCTTTTCTGCCGTGAACTCTCGTTCCTCGGCGTATTATTACCTTTCAGGGATTTTTACCTTCATCCTACTTTTTCTTCTTGGGCATCATTACTTTGCCTGACTTTGGCCTGAAAACGTTGCACGGGAGCTGCTCAGTGAACATTTCTTCCTGGCTTCTGCTAAAAATATCAACGAATCTAAGCGAACAGAAGTACCACAGTGTGTTTTGTTAATGCTGGTGTCGTATATAGACTTCACCGGGGTGAAAGGAAGGAAGAGGAACCGTTTCATAAGCCGCTGGTCTACATGCCGTTGTGGATCAGCGTCGCCCTCACGAGAGAAGGATCTTAAGATTTAAAAAAAATCAAAACTCTGCCCGTCCGTCCGTCCGATGTTACTCTGCTCGGGGTTGTTGTGGTCCGGATCCCATCCCAGGATCTTGGCTCATCGTGCTATGATTCCCCCCCCCCAGGTGGGGTCAAACTCATTTTCTGCATTTGAAAAACCACCCGGTCGGACTAGAAAAAAACTGTCAAAGCGGCTCCACATTTGTTCCATTTTCAAGCAAACCGCTTCACTCGGCGGTTCTGACAGATGGACCACTTTCTCTTTTTTTAAGTCGCTGTCTGTCCCCCCAGTGGAACTGAAGAAATGCCCCCCGTTGTCTGCAAGTTCATTTTCTAGATGAATTATTGTTAAATATTAACTATAACGTTCACCGTCAAAAGGTTCCCGTGTTGGAAGTGGACGACACTTTAGAAAAACGTATTAAACAAGGAGGAGGAACCAAAGGTCACCTGTATCGCGAGACGTTTGTCACATCAGACCCCCCAGTGCTGGACGTTTGATGACGAATGTCTCCTTGCCATAGTACTGTTGCCTGTTGACTGTTGTCGATTCTGGGGTGTAGAGTTCAGCGAAATTCGACGGCCCAGTTAAAACACTTTTGTATTTCGGAAATTGTGATGGAAAAAAACATGGTGTGCGTGCGTGTGTGTGTGTGTGTGTGTGTGTGTGTGTGTGGTTCATACATCACAAGCAGCGGTTTAGGCTCAGAGCTTCTACCTGACTGGCAATGAATCAAACGGGGCCTGAGATGAGCTAACCTATAAATCACAGCATTTCTTTAGTGCCGTGTACGAGTTGTGACACTGGGGCTCTGTGCTGGTGCCTGTGTGTCGATGATGTATTTTACCGCATTAGTTACTAATTGTTTACTAGTGTAAATCCGCGATTACGGACACGTAAGAACTGACTCGCGGTTTGGGTGTGTGTGTGTGGGGGTCTGTCTGGGTTTCTTCCCACAGTCCAAAGATATGAGCTTCAGATGAATTGGTTACTGTCAGCGGACCTGGGAAAGGCTCCGGACAGCCGTCACCCTCACCGAGGTAAAGCGGTTATGGTTAATGGAGGGATAACAATAATAATAATAATAATAATAATAATAATAACAATAATGCTTGACAGAGACAGGACTTTGAGGCGTTGCTAAGCAAGCAGAAGTGTGATTTGACACAGTCAGCATCCCGGTGCTGGGAGGCTCTGGGTTCGGAAAACCGAAATCTGACTAGACGGAGCGAAGCGGCGCCGAAATGTTTTCCTGCCAACTGCCTGGACCAAAAATAGACATAATTAAAAGAGGCAGAAATAAGAGGAGGCGCCGCCTCCGGATTATAATGATCAGCGGTTATTCTTTGTACTGCGGTCTAATTATACGTAAGTCAGCTGGGAGGGAGACCCCCCGTGGCCACAAAGCGCTCACATTACTGTCTAATTACTCACCCACAGTAACTGCACTTATTTACTCATTATTCACTTTTTCACACCCGTTTCTGACGCTCTTTCTCCGAATGTCTGGATACATCTGCTGCTTGGTTTCAAACTCGTCCGTGAAGTTTTCTTTTGCCCCTAAAAGTTGGGAGATGGCGCTCGGGCGAGCGGAAGAGTCTCTTTTCTTTTCTTTTCCAAACTTTTAGGACTCTGTGAACTTTCCCGGTAGCGACAGCTGGAGATGTTATATTATCTGCTGTCGCTTTGAAGGACCGTTGTGATTATCAGCTGGTCGGAGAAGCTACGGTGAAGGTTACGAAAGGAGAAAAACAGTATTGACTTCGAAGCTGTCTGAAGCAGAACGAACAAAAGAAACGTTTCGGCGATCGAGACGGACCCCGAAGACGTGCCGCTTGTAACTGAGCGCAGGTTAAGAAGCCATTAAGTCTGCGAACGACGTCATCAAAACGACTGTCACCATTACAGGGTAGAAGGAGGTAAAACTTAAATGACTGATTTTAATTTGGGGGGAAAAACGTTTTTTGACAAAGAAGCTGCTGGTTCCTTTTTTTGGGAGCAACTGGCCGGCCGTTCAGGTCGGAACGTCGACGTGGACGGGCAGCGACCCCGCAGCCCTGTCGTATTCCAACGATAGGCTGGCGCAACGTGGGGGGCGGGAATACGGAATGCGGGATTCGTGTCGTCTTCTGCTAAGGGCCGTAGTCCAGAAGCTCATTTCCAGAGGAGTCGACTACGTTCCCTCGACATCCGAGTGAGTGCGATTCTCCTGACTCTGTTTAACAACATAAATATTGTTTGTTTAACTATAATAAAATGTTAATAAGCTGCGAACGCGGAAAAAGGGACCGACTGCGGTCAGTCGAGATTCACCGAGGCCCCCGGGACTCGGAATGAACCCAAACTTTAAGTTGAGAAGAAGAGGCAGTTTTACCGGAAGGAGGGTGTTTACTAGAGTAAACCGTCCACGTTAATTTCAGCAGGTGCTGCCTTGTGCTCAGAGGACCTGGGTTTGAACCCCTCCGCCTTGACCGAGGTATTTACCCGGTCTGACGTGGTAGGTAAGCAGCTTAACACTGTAAGCCTCCTTGGACAGAAGAGTTGGCTGGACAAAGAAATAAGTGAAACTTTTGTCTTTCTCGGCGTTGGAGGACCGGTCCACGTGAAGAAGGAAGCTCCGCTTTACTCCGTTTTCCGATTCCAGCCCCACTTTCCGGGAAATCGCAGCTTTTTCTGGTCCGAGATCCGAGGTCCGAAGAGCAGCTTCACCGAAAGGTGTGTTTGGGCCCAAATATCTGTGGCAAAACCGCAAGACGGCGACGGAGGCAAAAGAAACGTTAACTTTACGTTTCTGTTGAGAGAGGACAGGCGTCGGGTTCCTGACGGGTGCAACACGTGTTCGTTTCTTAACCCACAAGCCGCAAGAGACCTACAACCATCAGATTCTTCGATCCACGTCTTTGGACTGTGGCTGCAAACCAGAGGCTCCAGGGGAAACTGGAAGAGCAAGTTGCAGCAAGAAGACAGTCGGACTGTAAGACAATAAATGTGCAACTGACCTGGAAATTTAAAATAGGGGAAATGCAGGACTGGACTGGAAAAGGTAAAAATCCCTGGCAGAGGATTAAAGTGACTCAGTCTGGTCACAGTTCTGAAGCCCTAACCTGCCGCTAAACGTCACATAAAATGGCATTAAAATGATGAGGCAAGACATTCCGGTTTGTTCCGTATAACATAATAAAAGTTAGAAAGGTTAGATTAGGGAACTTGACCGAAAGGAGAACATGTGTGCCTTTTCATGCTATGGGGCTCCGTCACTCACTTTCCCCCAGATACCCTACGGGGGGCATGAAAGAAGTGAACACGGAAAAAAAGTGCACATCCTACAGGACTACTAACTGGTTCTCTGCAGGGTTTTCACAACTTCACAAGTACCTTCGCAGCGACTACCTTTTAGAAGACGGTTTTGGACCCAATCTGTTCCATTCAAGCCTGTTTCTGGTATTTTAAGAAAACCGGGCTCTACAGAAAACACAACCCTGTTGTCCTAAAACCAGAGTTTCTCAGTGACGTTTTGCCCAATGTTGGTCCCTTCCGTTCTTTTCCACCCGCTGTCTATTAAATAAAATGTTACAGCTGTAATATAGTGCAGATGACTCCCTGTATTTGAAGTGAAAATTTCATAAAACACTTTATTAATTCAGTTTTGATCGCTCATGCAATGCAGGGTCTCAAGCCCAGGGCAGGAGACCTAGTTTGTTCTGTTATCTTGTACAAAGAGGTAAAAAGGCCACTTTGAAAGGAGAGAAAAAGAGAAAAGTGAAACGCCGGCGACTGAGTTGCAGAGTCGCGGAGAATCGACTACAGATCTGACGGTGAACTTCAACAAAACTGACCTCGAGAAGCAGCTGTTTGTCTGCTTGCTTCTGTTGGTTCGCAGGGAGGTTCCTGTAAAAGTCTCGGATATAGAAATAACAAACCAAAAAAGCACACGTTACGCTGCCCTCCCCTGCTTCTCCTCCCCCTGCAGCTTTCTCAGAGTGGAAAAAATGGAAATAAACATCGTTTTTTTACAAAATAGAATAAAGTAGAAGAGAAATGTTTGAATTTTCTGATCTTTCTAAGTTGGAAGTTTAAAGTTCCTCTGCAGACCTTCAGAGGAGCAGGTGCAACATTTAATGTGAAAAGACGTTTTTCTCGTCCAGTCAAGTTAAATGCTGAACTCGATGTCCGCACTGGACTGGCAGCTCATCCAGGGTGCGGTTCCATCACCTGGTGCCCAGCGACTGCGGGACCGGCTCCGGACCTCCGCCGCCACGACCAGGTTAACGTGGTTAGTGATGATCTTTGGGCGGAAACGGGGATGCGACCCGTCGCCTGCTCCTCGATCAGCTCAGTCCTGCAGCGAACCTGATGTGGAAAGAAGCCATTACTTTTGAAACTAATCCAGGTCACATTTTGACTCCAGAGGTGACAACATCACAGTCGATTCTCAGAGCCAATTTTCCCCGAAACAGACGCCCATCCATTTTGCATATTGACCAAAAAAAAAGCAAAATAAAATAAAATAAAATCAAGGCTTATGCAATTTAACTGAAGACTTGAGTGTATACTTTAATTTCCCAGAAGTGACATTCCCAGGACCCAAAGAATAAATTAGATCTCAGAACAACCATAAATAAGTTGCGGGCAAATTTAAATTAACTGGTAGACCCCCCCCTGCCTCCTCCTTTCAGGCGCCTTTCTCTTGCCAAACAAGCTGTTAAAAAGTTGTTGCTCTTTGTTGTTGAACATTACAGATCCCATTTGGGGCCAGAGAAATATTTAATGAATTCTTATCTTCAGACACCGCTTGTGAAGAGTGGCGTCTAACAGCAGAGCGCGAATACTAAACAAATCCCACATCCACTGTTTTAAAGAGCGCAGGAGCATCGTCTATAAGCATATAGACATTAAATAATACTGATCAACAACAGTGACACACACACACACACACACACACACACACAGATGCATAAATAATTCATGTAAAAAAAAGACAAAAATCACATCTAAGCACTACGAGCTAAAGATGTCTTTTTTATAGGCCTACAGGGAGAGATGAATTATTCTAATAACTGTCACCTTGGCCTAATAGTTCCTTACATTTACATGGGGTGTGTGTGTGTGTGTGTGTGTGTGTGTGTGTGTGTGTGTGTGTGTGAGACAAGGTGGCGCACATCCGGCAGCCTGTGGTATCGCTGGACGTCTGGAGGTCGTTTTCCTTGTTAGTTTGATCAAACAGACTTCTGAGCTCTGAATGTATGGGATTTAATACAGTTTTCAGTTTCTCATTTTTATGGTGTGGCTTGTAAATTACTTTTAAAATGGGAAACTTTGTTCGAATTTCATAGGCCAGTTCTCACTATCACAGCGTTCGACTCTTTTCTTACTCTTGCACGAATTTACTATTATTACTACTGTTCATTTGCTCATCCCCCCTTTCGGCTGTTTTGCCGCTGTCCTGCAGGTAGTTTGGTGATCTCAATCTGACCATTTTTAGTGCGAATGCTTAAAACGGGCAGTTTTCAAAAAAAAAAAAAACCGCCCAGAGACGTGACGTTTGCGCCATTTTTTCACGTGTTTCGGTTGCATTTGGTGCGTTTCTGCATCGTGCTCTTTGCTGCAAGGTGATGCAGAAGAGAGCAGAAGCAGTTTAGAGATAGAGTAACAAAGAGCGCGGGAGGAATAAACAAGGAAACCAAGTCTTGTTTTACAGATGTGCAGATGTGAAATATGACTTTTGAATTGGCTGAAGCAGAAACTGACTCGACTAGGATATGAGCCATGATCCATTGATGTAAACATCATACTTAGGTTTTAATGTAATTTCTTAGCTACCAAAAGACCTGCGGCTTCCCGTTGCACTGGCTGCGGGTCGGAAGAGTGCTGTCCAAACTTCGGCGCAAAGGAACGTTTTTATTGATGCGGAAAACATCAGCCGACGGTTCAGCTCAAACCCAGGGGCACTGGACACCTTGTAAGGAGGATCTGATGGAAGTTGAAGGCTTTTGTCCTTTTTTTTCCAGCTCCGATTCACATTTCTGTGCCAAGGTCAGGAGAGCTAAAGCCTCGCAAGCGGGACGTGTCTGTGGCTCGACATACTTCCGAAATAACGCCATGAATGACGGATGTGGAGCAGGACCTGGGAGAGATCGGTCTGCTTAACCGAGACGTCCAAAGGAATGTCTTGGACTTCTGTTCAGCAAGAAAAGTGAGAGCAGGTTTCCCGCTTTTCTCAAGACTGGGGATTGAGGCCGTAGCCCCCACCACCGAGCTCTTCTGGGATCTACACCCCATAAAACTCTAAAATGACCTTTGACATTAACTTTGTGATGCGTCCATTTTCATTCTAGATTTTACAGTCAAAAGTCGTGAAACGCCCACATATTTTTAAGATGCTTGTGATGTCACAGCAGCATCTTGCAATAGACCAGCGGGTGTGTCTGAGGTGTGTGTGAGACGCCCATCCGCCATCTTGAATTTACCGCAAAGATTCCGAAGGGGGGTCACGTGGCCAATCAAACATGCTTAAAGTTCGGAAAGACATTCGACGACGAGGTTCATTTCTAAAATATTTTTATTGCGTATAAAATTTGACCCGTCACAGCTGCTCTTTGTCAGCTGGTTTGACAATTTTTTTGACCTTTGCAGGGATAACAGTGATGTCGCTAGCAAAGGATGATGGGAATGATATCACCCTGCACGCAGATGGACGCAGCGGCCCGGAAAATTGGATCGGAGTCATTTTTACCTCGTGTTTTACTCTCTGCTGGCTTAGCGGATGTTTTTATGCACATCGGTTTACTTTCATCACAAAGCCAGGAATTCTAGGAAAACGGTCACAATTTAGGATCTGGAATCCAGTAGGTAGAAGCTCAGTCCCTTCATGTGAGCTGTCAGGACGGGAGAAGGCTGTTCTGATGTGGCTGTACGAAGCAGCATGGCGGCAGCAGCAGGTTGTGACATTCAACCTGAGCTCTAACGCGCTTGAGATCGGATCCCGTAGACCATCGTGTCCGGCCCGCCTGGCAGCTTTCCGCACCATCATACCGTAAAGCACGAGGGTGTAATTACCCATTCGAAATGTCAAACAGCTTGAAGGTGGTCTTAAATAAAGGCGAGGAATTACAAAAAGCGCTGCGGACAAGTAGTGATGCTCCAATTAGGGGCCTGGAGATGAACCACCGCTGTGCCGGTGCCACATGCATAATTCACACCCTTTTGTCCGGGAGTAAATTGTTCGAGGAACGACGAACGGAAGACAAAGCTCCTTCCCCGAGGAAGCGTGACTCAGCTGGGGAGCCACCGAGACTCACGCGTACGGCGATGAAAGCGTAACGTAAAGGACGTGACGGCGGAAGACGACGGCGGACGAAGCTCGGCGCTTTCGACACGCCTGCAACCTATCGACACGCACGTCACGCCTCATCCGCCGTGTCTGACGCAAAAACATCTCAGAGTCGCACGCAACACGAAACATTTGCAATTTACACTTATTGTGCTATTTATACGTTACCTGCTGACCAAACAGCTCAACTTTAGTGACTTACCGTCCTGTGCAAAAGTCTTAGTCGTGCAACTTGAATGTGTGTTGAGAAGTACAGGTAGATTCTTATCTACCATCAGGGGGGTTTCTGGTTGGTCCCAAACTCATCGTGCAGCCTGAGAATGACCTCAAACACCCAATCTCAGTCATACACAACTATCTTCAGCAACAGATGGTCTGGTCCCCACAGAACCCTCATCTCAACATGATCCAGTCAGTCTGGGAGGACATGCAGAGACAGTCAAAGTCTGCAGAACTGTGGCCAGTTTGGAAGAACCTACCGACCTCTACCTTAAACTGCATGCAAGTTTGCATAAGAGAACTGATGGTGTTTTAAAGGCAAAGGGTGGTCCCACCAAATATTGATCTGACTGAGGTTTTTTTGTCTACTGCACTTTTTAGAAGGTTTATCGGTTAATAAGTATTGATGGCATTATTTCTGGAACCGTCCTCACTTTATAGCATTTTTCCCCCAGGTGCCTCACACTTTTACATAGTCCTGTATATCAGCATTATGATGTCATCAACCAAATCATTTTATCCTTTATTCTGTGTTCAACATCTTTGTTCCAATAAACAGGCCGGCGTTGGCGTTTGAGTTTAAATCCCCCAAAGATCTGCTATATAACTGACAAAGGCTAAGGGGGTCTAGTTATGACCAGTTTCGTGGGCGATCGAGGGAATTTGGGGTTTATCGGTGTAAAACTGGAAACAGCTAAAGGTGATATCTGATGATTTATTTCAGTCTTTTCTCAGTAATTGAAAAGGACAAATAAAAAATAATATTATACAACGAAAAGGACCCCCAGCATCCGCTTTGGCTCCAGTCCCAGTTAAAGTTCATCTCTCGTGGCCGCCACGTAGAAGTATTTCCAGCTGTGGCTCATGTATTTACTGGTAGGAGTTTGAGGTGACGGGATGACTGAGTGAAGCTCAACTCTGGGTCAGGATTCCATGCTGGCAAACTGGGACCCCGGTTGCCCCCGGCTGATGGATATATTTACTTGTGGCTATAAAAGTAAGTAAACAAATATAAAGGTAAACACCGAAAGGCCTCCTTTACCCAAGCAGCTGTTGGTGTGACAGTGACGTGTGTCAAAACACCACAGGACACTCCTGGACACAGAGGCCTCTTCTCCTGGAAGCCCTTCTCGAGCAGTCGACTTTACAACTCGAATCACTCGCTTGGTGGCGCTGACGGGCAGACAGACCCCCCCCCCCCCCTCCACGTGGGAGGGCCCCCCACGTAGAGAAACCGCAGTTTCATCTACGGTGCAATAATGACAACCCCTAAGGCAAAATAAACAGACAAACAAGGGAGCGTATTGATACATAAATAAAGTAAAAGAGGCCGTTCGGAAGGTGTGAAGTGGTTAAAGGTAAACAGCAAAGCAAAGACGACGAGGAAAAAGAGCGATTTCTGTTGCGACGGGAAACGTGCTGTGTTTCCGATGACTGCGGTTTGATTTGCTGCTCTTTTATTGGAAATGATTCTTCACAAACAGCCCGGCGGAGGGGTGTTATGGCCCTTATGAGTTATGACAATAATTACAGGAATTGCCTGGGGCGGCGGAGTAATAATAATAATAATAACAATAATAATAATAATAATAATAATGCGTCTCATATAGCTGACAAAAATTCACGAATTGCTTTACATTAAGATGAAGAAAAAGAAGAACAAAAAATATGGGTACAAGTCAGCATTTTTTCTGCATTCAGAAAAATGGCGACAATAAAGGAGGAAAAGACAAAAATATAAAACCACAGCGCTTAAAAACGGCAGCAATAAGAAGATCGCAGAATCCATCAGTTATTAATGACTCAAGGCAGGGAAAACTGTGGTAAACAGTGCCAGTTACTCACAGGACACACACACACACACACACACACACACACACACACACACACACACACAGAAAAGCGAGCTGCAAATATGTCATATAAATGTTAATTTGAACATGTGGGTCTTAACCCTGGATTTAAAGGTGTCCTCAGCAGTCACCCGTAAAGAGCCCCTTGCGGGGTCGTTTCATTTCCGACACGGACGTCTTTTTCAGACGAGCTTTTCCCGGCGCCACGGAGGGAAAATGAGGTTGTGAACCACACGGTGAACTTTGTCCCACCAAAAAGAAATGCTGGCGAGCAGTCGAAGCCCAGCCTTCTCGGCGGCTCGTTTTTGGTCACCCATTAGAGCGAGGAGGCGGAAACAGATCTGAGCGGGGGTCAGTCTGGGCTGCAGGACGATCCGATAGTCATCTGACCTTCAGGGCTTTGCATCAAGCACATTCGGTTTGTTAAACACCGGAACGCCAGCATGCAGATCAGATAGGAGGTCGACAAACTCAGCCGCGCCGGTGACATTTCCTCCTCCTCGCATCAGCAGTCGCCCTCCTTTTGTGAAAACAAAAACACGCAAACCCTGCTCTGTCTTTGATTTTTGCAAGGAATTCACCTTTCGACCCCGAGACGTAATACGCCCACGTGAGGACAGCGGCTGCTGGGAAAGTCCCGGAGAGGAGGGACCACACAGGGGCACCGTGGACTCTGGGGGACGATATTAGTTCTCCAGATCTTTTCATGTTCTGGTCTTGTTCACCTCGCTGCTTACGCTGACCTGGTCAAACCATGTTAGGAGCAATTCGGTATTAATAAGTCACGGCGGGATTTAATAATCGGGATGCTGGTCTTCTTCGTGTTAAGGCGCCTACCGATTTTAAGTGATTTTTGGATAAAGGTTTCGCTCAGACAGTCAAATATGGGTCATATTTTACATGGTGTTTGCTTTCCGAACGGCTGCTGACCTGATCTGCACCTAAACCGAAGCTGAACTGTACTCACTCCATAGGATATTTTCGAAGTATCCCGACGCTCCAGCTGCATCCCAGGCTTCTTGCGGTCTTACAACCTTCTCACGAGTTGGACTTTCCGCCGGAACATTCTGCCGCCTGCGCAAGACTTGACATTTAATGATCTTTAGACAGAATGACGTTACATTTATCACACTCGATCAGATGTGACCGACTGGAAACGAAGCTTCAGATAAAGGGCTGGAGACCACAGATAATCTGTCAGGCGATATCCGTCTCTGGGTGAAGAAGAGAAATGAACGTGAACGTGATAAAAGCAGGACTCTGTCCCGCGTTTTCTGGTAAATACTGGAATTTTCTCTTAGTGGCTGAGGAACATTACAATTTGGAATTTATTTTTTTCCACCAGTATGGGATTAATAAAAAGTAATAAGTACTTTTCTAAAAATGCTAATAAGAAGGTGTGAATAAAACATGTCACTTGCACATCGGGCACATCTTCGTATTAGAAGGTGACATCTAGGACGTCCTACTCTCACACTGAGCCACCACCTGCTCCCTTGACCCTTTTCCTTCTTCCCCCTTACAGTCCATTTCCCCGCTGCCCATTCTTTTTACTTCTTCCATTGGTAATTCCTCGCTGTTCTCTGGTTGCTTTTCATCTGCCTTCAAAACAGCCCCCTCTTACCATAACTAAAGAGAACTTTTATGGACCCAAACTCGACTCAGAATTATTAGCCAGTCTCTCTTTTTCCTTTTCTGTCCAGAATTCTTGAACATGCAGCCAGTTGTCTTTATTCCGCGCCCAGAACAATCTCTATCTCCAGTGATATCTGTCTGGATTGAAGGTTGGCCGTCCCATTCAGGCTACCTTGCGGTGTCAGAAGCTCTGTCAGCTGGTCGGAGCTGCCACCCTTTCCTCCATCAACTCCGCAGAATCTGACATGTCATCCACTGGATTCAACTTTTCTCCCCGAATCAAAGACCCACTGCTAAGTGGTTGAGTCTTTATGTCAAGTAGATGTTACCAGGTGGTTTTGCGGGGATCCCCATCTCAGTCTTTCTGAGCCGGTGTTCCACAGGGTGCTCACCTTTATTTATCTACACCTCTTCCCTCAGTTCTGCCACAATCTCTCGTCGGTTCTCTTACCATTACCGTGCTGTTGATGTCCAGCTTTTCTTCTGTTTTCACCGCACAGCTACAGAGTATCCTCTCAAGTCATAGCTTGCCTATTGGACATATCTACCTGCACAACTGATCGCCATCTACAATTCAAATCTCTCCAAGATAGAGACTCATCGTCACCCAGAATCTCCGTCCAACTGTTGGAATCTACCAAAGTGGAAAATTTGCTCATTTCATCCATTTGATTAGTCAAAAACCTAGGAATGAAAAAGGTCTGATTCTCCCAACACAGTGAAGCCAAAACCCAGTTCTGCAGGTACCTTCTGCCATCAAGTCTCTCCTGCTGATCTGGAACGTTGAGGTTGGTCTGCCAGTGTCTTACCATCCATCCCCCTCCTCACCTCCAGTGGCTTCTTGCGTCTACCCATATCAAGATGAGGTCTGTGGTTGTGGCCTACAAGAAGGTCAAAGGATGTGCACCCTAATACCTATAACACTTGATCACTCCCTACACCATAACAAGAGTGTTACACTCCCCCACCTTTGGCTGCTTGGTGGTGTCATATACCAGATGTCAGATTCTCCGTTTTGACTCAGATGTGATAGAATGAGCTGCCTCTGTCTGCTAAAACTGCCCAAACCCCGAATTGAAGAATGGTCTCATAACGGATGTCTTCCAGACGCTTCCGTTCTCCTAATGTTCCAACAGCTACTTAAATGTGCATAAATTTACATCGAAACATCTCTCACTGTAATATTTCATGTTTCACGTCTGACTCGAATCTACAGGCAGTGGTGCAGTAAGAGGAAAACCCAGATAAGGCAGGGAAGATCACCAAGGTTGCTGCAGACTTTCTTCACAGATTGGGAGCTGAAGCACCTCAGCACAAGGCATTAAAACTCAAATAGAGGAGAAAATCATAGCAAAGACGGGGGAACACTGTTTGCAGTCCTCGGGTAATCCAGAAGAACCACTCTCGTCCCGTCTGTGATGCATCAAGCGTTGTTCTGGCTCACCAGAGGGGTGGGCTGTCATGCTTGCCGCCCGAGTCTCTGCTTTCACTTTCCCAGCAGGGCTTCCCCGACCTGCCCTCACCGCTGGAGTTTCTGTCAGCAGAGTATGAGGCTGAAACCAGCCTGCATCCACTTCCCTGCTGCTCTCATACCGGTTTTGCTGATGAGGAAAGCGCCTCTGGTGGGGTAGTAGGGGTCATCGCCCAGTTCTGGGCTGCCCTCCAAAGCCCACCCCCTTGTGGGCATGGTCCACTGTGCTGCAGTAAAGCAGCGAAATGCAGTTTTTCCCACCGTTGATGTTACACAACTCTGGAACTAAAACTTAAATATAGGAAGGTGTAACTGCTCTGACGTTACCTTCTCGCCCACACATAGTTCTCTACATGCTGTCAAGGATGAAAACGTACAATACGCATCGAAGAAAAGTCTTCTTTGAACCTGGTGCTAAATGGTGGAAATTCTAGATGGGTTTTAATTGTTTAATGGTTTTAAGCACTTTAGTTACCCCGCGAGACAGGAACCACAGCAGAACTGAGTTGAAATGTCAGGAAATGTCTTCAGAAATTAACTGCATGTCTGCTGGGGTCAGTGGAAAATGGAATTAACACGGCACATTTTCACGATGCTTTGTCCTTGGAGGGAACATGATCTGGGGTTCCCAAGAGAGCTGACCGCGGCAGATTTATGGACACGCCGTGTAACTCGGCCTCAGCTTTTACAGTGTTTACATGATATTACATTAACCTTTGTGACATTTGTCAGCTGAAGACCTGGCAGGAACGAAATAGCCTTGCTGAGGGACGGAGCTGAGGTGGTAAATAATTTCAAAAGTGAGTAATAACTCTTTGCAAAGTTTTCTGGGGAGGGAGGTGGTCGTCTCTTTTCTTTTTACACCCCTGCCAGATGCGTGGCGCGTGAAGGAAAGGGACCCAAACCCCAAGGAATCTTCCGCCGCAGAACGACAGTCATCGTCTCGAAGCTTTTCAGCCTGGTTTTCCTCCCCCTTGACTTGGCTTCTGAAGGTCACCCACTGCCCAGACTAACACAAACTCTTCTCTTCTTGACTGGCTGAGGACCTGGTTTGCTTTGGTCCCCCTAAAATTGAGTTTCTTTCTGGTATTTGCCTTACTGTGTTTCTTCCTCGGACTTTTGCCCCCCACTATTGCTTCACGTTACATAACATTTTGCACTCCAGGACACTCTTGCTGGGAATGGCACCGGGTAAAATCGCATCACGCTTCGGACCGGACAGTCGGCCAAACAAACGCAATACAAAAGCGAATTTTATGATACGCGTGACGCGGTGCCCCCGATGTTGGCTTTGCCCACCCCGATCACAGCGAAACACAACAGAACCGCGGCGAATAGAAACCCGGCTGAAAGAGCCCACCAGTCGGCTCATAGCCGGCAGCTTTCTGACCCGATTTCCGAATCCGAAATGACAGCAGGGGCTTTGGCGCTCGGCGGAAGGTGTCGGCCGCGGTTTTTGCTAAGGAGGCCATTTTAGCGAAGGATGTGCGAGAAAAGCCCGCAACTCCCTTCCAGGACAGCGCTGAAAATTGCAGTTTCCCACCGATAACAATTGTCATTACAGACTTTCTGTTTCTAATTGCCGTGTGTGTTTGCGTGGGGGCGTCTGTGTGTGGGCAGCGTGATTTGGAAAAAAGAAAGCGCGCAGCCGGGGGGCTTCGCTTTACTCTTAATTAGCCGCCGCCGAATGAGTTGTCAATAAGAGGGGACACATTGTCTGCTCTTATCACGGTGGCCCCCCACGACAACCCAATTAGAAGAAGCACACAGACAGCAGCTGCTAACAGTCGCCTTATTCGTTTGAGGCACGATTGCCAATTAAAACTCAAAACTGTGCAAAGTTTTTAAAGCTGCTGAGATTGGAGGGGAGAAGGAACCTTCCCCACTTTGGATGATGAGCGGTTTTGTTTTCTGCCGCGTCTGGCGGAACGGGGGTGCGGGGTCGGGGCGCCGGGGAAAGATTTGACCCGCCCGGAAAGAAACGGAACCTTGTTTGTTTTTTGTTTTTTTTTTACAGTTATTGTTAGTGCAACGGAAATAACCGAGGCTTTTCTCCGGGGGTGAGCAAAGCCAACAAAACAGTCAAAAATCTCCGTCCTCTGTGTGTTAAACAAAGTTCCACTTCTTCCTCCCTGGCCGAGGTCCTCGGTTCTCCTCGCGCCTCTTCATAGTCGGCTGACCAATGGGGTTCCGCTTCCGGTTTTTCTCCACAGCGCCACCTGTTGACGGGAGACAGAGACCACACCCACCTCGCTGAGCTCATTGCTGTAAATACTCTGAATTTCCAACTCTTATCAGCCTTCTTTTGGTGGGTCCATCTCTTCTTGCTCCTGCTTCTGCCGGACAGAGCGAGCGGTGCTTAACCCTCATCGGTCTGGTCTGCTTCTGGATGTTTCACACCTTAGACAAAGCGCTTTTGCACCCAGAAAGGTTGGATCACCATTTTGATTCCTGCCCATCTGTGGGTGTAACTTGTGTTCGACGACTTGGTTTTATTTGTTTCTTGTTTGACTAAATTCTTGCACGCTGTGTTCACCGGGGAGGGGGACATCGAGGGACCAACCCGAGTCAACGCCGAAAGGTTAAGGTGGGCAGATATCCATCCGATCGATCAATCTGAGCCGCCCACCTGTTAACCTGACTCTCCGGGGCCACCGATCTGCTTTCTCATCTGTCGGTTATAACATTTAGGCACAGATGCCATCATACTAGCGTTTTTGCCATCTCACATGACAAACAAATCCACCCGAACACTGACAGAAACTCACTTTTATGCCCTTGTAAGGAATCACCTGTAATCTCAAGTTAGGATGTGGCTGTCGGCTCATTTTTACAAACTTTGACAAAACAGAGCCTTGCTGAAGCGACTCAAAGGCAGCTGATGCCGCAGGACCAAGGAACAGGTTTGGGTTCCCCTGCTTTGGATATATATATATATGTGTATATATATGTGTTTATATATATATAAACGCCTAGTCTAAATGTGCTGTTCAGATACTCATCCATTCAATGACAAACGTTCAAATCGGCCCCTCGGACGTTTGGCAGCCGACGTCGGAGAAGGCAGTTCCGGGACCGTTTCTCGTTCGGTTCAAACGATTTTGTCTTCCTATCTGTTTACGTTTGGAAAATCGCGCTCGAATCTTTTCGTTTGCTCCCATTCCTGAACGGCATTAATGCATTTAATGCAGTTCCTACCCTGCAGCTTGGGGGTCCGACAGCTTCATTAGCATTTTAATGAAAATATGTCAATGAAAGAGACAGCGGCGGTGTAATAGCGACTCGGACACCCTTTCAATAAAAAAGGGAAACAAACAGCCCTGGAAAACCGAACCCGCACAGACGGTCTGTCTGCAATGCCAGCCCGGCCACTAAAGGGTCTCCGGGTAACTGTGGTGTTTCTGAGATGCACCTTCCCATTATTACCGTTTTTGTGGGATGCGGGCTCTGTGAAGAAGGAATTTCTTGCCTACAGATGATAAATAAAAATAGCAGGTTATAAGATGCTCAACCGTGAGCAGGTTTCATGGGTGAAAACGGTTTAAAGGGACCCTAAAGGGACACTGCTGCTCAGCAGCTGCCACCAGGAGCGATTCAGCAGAAAGGGACAAAAATTGCTCCTTCTTGGTCTGTTAATGGAGACTTGGTTGGTCTAAGTAGTGCTGGCAGGACAAATTTAGACGTTTTCCATTTTCGTTTGCTGTCACTTCATGTGTTATTATTACCTGGCATTAGCATTTTTGTGGACTCGGTGGAGAAGGAACGTCTAACCTACAAATAGCAAACAAAAACCGCAGGTTCTAAGATGCTCAGCTGCGAAAGTGGGTTGTGGGTCACAGTCTTTTCAGGAGACCCTCAGCGCGCGATTTTAGAACAAAATATACAGTTTTAAACGTCGCTTAGTTTCGTTTTCTAACACTGACTTGGTGGCTGCGGTGGGCTGTGGTTCCGTCTGCTTCCCAGGTGAGGAGGCACCTGCTTAGTGTTTGTTGGTTTGGAAATGTCTTTATTTGTTCCGCCAGCGGTACTAAGGCTCTGTTACCGCACCGAGACGGAGCGACATGTCCACTTGTGCCAGATCGCCCCAGGCGGGTGTTGGTAGTCGCCGGGCAGCAGATTTGATGTCTTGCCTCAGATTTCTGATGGAGTTAAAGCTGGGAGTCGCTTTTCTTCATTTCAAAGCCACCGCAGAGTCGCTCCTGCAACGTTTGCTGTCATGTCGAAAGAAAAACTTCCCCCGTGTTCCTCCCCGTTGACCGAGAGCGGCCGGCCGCCATCGATGGCCTCGCTTGTGTTGTACAGCGTTCGTGTCGCCATCGATCGCAGCACGTCCGCCAGGCCCTGCTGCTGAACAGCACCCAGAAGCACGACACTCCCTTCGTAGTGGAGATGGGCGTCTCTGGCTTGTGAGCAACGCTTGGCTCCTGCTGAACACCTTTTGTTCAGGCCAAAATATTTCACCCATTAGACCA
This sequence comes from Arapaima gigas, assembly GCA_900497675.1. Lineage (NCBI taxonomy): Eukaryota > Metazoa > Chordata > Actinopteri > Osteoglossiformes > Osteoglossidae > Arapaima > Arapaima gigas. Next base: position 111,921 of record UFQX01000747.1, on the reverse strand, counting down.
CAAGATCTTCTGTGGGCACCTCGGCAGAATGGTGCTTTTGGGGAGCGCTGGTGTCTCCCGTAAAGGCCCACGTCCGTAACCTTCCGGATGAGGAAACTTACTTTCGCGCCTTGGTTTGCACCTGGAAAAATGTGGTTGACTACAGCCTTTCCTTTTCTTTGACCAGAAAAATGTTCGTTCGATCCGTGTGGTGATCCGAAGGAGTTTGGGAACGGAGACCCGGTCAGAGACGGTTACGTGGCTGTACCTGTGAAAGGCTCTACCCTTCCACCCTTGTTTTGTGCTTATGGATGTATCGGCGGTTTCTGCTGAGGCCTACGAGAGTCGAAAACTGCTAGCACACGGTACGTTCTTTCAACAGCTAACAAATACTGTGGTAAAAATGAACGAAAGCAATGTTTTTTAAAGAACAAAACGCAGAAAGGTCTGGATCGACTCTACTGGATTGCTTCAGACCTCCTCACAACGTACATTTGCCAGACAAAAATGATTTCCAACTCAATATGCGGACAGTCACACCTTTGTTTAGCCTGCGGAATTTCAGCGATTTGGTCTATAAAACAAAATGAACGATCTGTTTAACAAGTACCGGATAAATGTTGTGTTACTGAAAGCAGCAAATTATCTTTGCAAGCCTCGAGAAGAAAATATCAGTGATGCATCACGCCTGTCAGATGAAGAGTGCATATTAATACATTTTCCATGCAACCAGTTACAAAGAATTAACTTACTAAAGGGAATTAGAGAGAAGCAGCCAACCGGTGTAGAACATCATAATGAATTATGTCTACAAATGAAGTAGTTAACTAATTCGTAGGACATATGCAAATAGGACCTCTTTCCCCATCAGTATTATGAGTCTTACTACAGGGACTCGGACAATGAAGAAACAAGGACAAAAAACGGAGCCTTTTACTCATAACGGTAAATTTCCTCACAGTCTGTGTTTCTGCTATTGAACCGTTTATCGGGGGGAAATTGTGATATTCATTTTTCACTGAGAGGTTTCCTTGTATCTTTTGGGAAACAAAGTCTTGGGGTCTTTTATATTAAATGGGGAGACAGATAATGAGACACAAGAGGTGCATCAATTTTTGACATGCAAAATTCCTACCTTATTCAAAAAAAAAGTATGGAAAAACAAGTCCAAAATATCACAGCAGCTCCAAACACCTTTAGATCCACACTTAAGACCCACTTGTTCAGTATTACTTAAACAGCACTTTAGTGTGGTCTTATTTTCCCTGTTTCCCACATCGTGACTTCTCCCTTTTGACTGTGAGGTTTGGTCTGTGTGTGTGTGTGTGTGTGTGTGTGTGTGTGTGTGTGAGAGAGAAGTGTACCCTTTACTGTTCTCTACAACGTCAGACTGGTGGGAGGGGTCTGTGGTGATGTGATCTTTCCTGACATACCTTTTCTGGTAGGTGGTCTGGATGGTGGGTAGTGAGGTCTCGGTGATGGACTGGGCAGTCTTTGCCACCCCCTGCAGAGCTCCCCAGTCAGAAGAGGAAGCTCTATGGCACATCTGTTCAAGCTGGTGAAGATAGGCGATGGAATTCCAACTGTTTATCAGTCTCTTCAGGAAGGGGAGATACTGTTGGGATGAGTGGTGGGACCAGGAGAGCTTCTTGTGTATATCTGCATGCATGCCACACAAATATTTAGGTAAAAATACAGTTCCACCAGCTCAGAATTCTCAAAGGAGCCTTTTTTGCAAGAGAGAAGTTTGTGTTGCATTTCTTATTCAGTCTTTTCCCCTAAATTGTACATATATGTATGTTTTCAATACAGGTTACAGTTTGTGTGTGTGTGTGTGTGTGTGTGTGTGTGTGAGCATGTGTGTGTTTAACTACAGTGCTGTCCTGTCTGTACCACCATAAGTTGTTATTGATGCTGAATAATAAACCAGAAAGTACGTAAGCAAAGGCCTGAACAGTCTTCGCTTTCCATTATAGCCCAAAAAGTATGAACTTTGGAAACAGGACTATGGTGACAGGAGAAACAACTGCAAACAGAACTTTTAATTTGAAAAAAAAAAAGGCATTTTGCTTTGTTTCCTACATTTGGAAACCAATAACCTCGTGAAGTTTTCCCCCGTCATTCTTTTTCATCACTTTGGAGAAAGTCGGGTTTCACTGGATTTTCCACATGATTGATTTTGAACCCATTTTCACCAGAGTCCCTTTTGCCGATTCTCTCAGACTTTGTCATTGAGCCACACATCTGTTTTAAAGGAGAAACGTTCCATAACAGGTCCAGCAGTTCGACGCGTTTAACTGCAAACACTTCAGCGATGAAGTTTCAACATACAAACCTTTTGCAGATGATTTAGTTTCTGTTGCGGAGTGAAAATGGTCTGAGTCTCTGTGCCTGGCAGTGGATCACACCAAAGCGGTGTGGGACCACCTGCATATTTCTCCAGAGGCAGATGTTCACCTGCACAGATTTACAATAATGATATCAAACAAACTCAACTGCTACGGTTTTACAAACTCATGAGAAGAAATGCTGTACTTTCACTAAAATTATCACTAAAATTTGAGGGCCACATTTGCCGTACTGCTCCACAGCTGTTATCCTGAAACGGGTTGCATCAAAACTGATGTAAATTTTGCTCGGTTCTTCCTCAGCCTACAGGTTTAAATGCTGTATAACGCAAAGTGTACATTAAACGTCTGCCTATAGAAAAGTCCGGTCCGTTTTGAATATGTTTTGAACGTAATCCTGGGAAACGCACCTGTACGAGCTGCTTCATCCGCGTCACTGAGAGACCAGTAAACAGAATAAACAAACGGAATAAACAGAAACCGGCCGTCGTGTCGTGCTGCTCGGAGAGAAGTTTTCATTAACACTTCTGTTCTTGGCAGATGAAAGATTCCATGCATATTTTTTCTGATGCAACAGGGGGAAAGACGCTCGCGTGTCGGGATGCCTGGCAACCTTTAGGCCGAGTTTCTGTTTTCTTTGTGAAAACGACGTGGAGAAATCTGCCAGTTTTGGGCCACAGATGCTAATATATAATAACATATAAGGCAGTGCAGCGTTTCGCTGTGCTCAGGAGAAGGGAAAAAACAAGGTATGGTGACATTTATACACAAGTTATTATGGGATATTCCTACTCTTAAGGACAACGTGTGATCCGTACTGCGAAAGCCAATGGGTGATCCACACTTCACATTTCTGGACTCTTCTTCACCATCAAAACATTATCCTTTATAATAAAAAGAAATCGAAGCCACGATAAATGACATCCCAGCTGCCGACACCCAAAATTCAGGGAAAGCATCTCCATCTTACGACCTGCTGTTACTTTTTTAATCATTTAAATTATTAAATCATATTTAAGACAGTTTTTGGCTAACAATATATACGGGGAAAAAAACATCAGGTAAAAAATGAACAAAGGTTCACATTAGTGATCCGCACAGCATTTCCCCACCTTTACCTTTATAATCCCCGTCTGCATGAATTTACCATCCCAATGATGTTAAGTGGGAATAAATAAAGTTTTCAAGTACAAATATGTTCCTGCACTGTTTTAACGTGGCCTTTGGGAACCAGCACGGTCATCTGGGGCCGTTTGAAAAATATTGCTCCAAACCATCCTTTTTTAAATAAAATAATTTGCAATTTTTGAGGTCCGCTTGTCACGCTCATTCACCCCACTAGCCAGGCAGGTGAAGACCACCCGTCAGGTGGAGTTTAGACACTGAGATTCAGGCTAAATAACAAACACCCAAGTGAACATTAAAATAAGAACGATGAAACAAACCAGCAGACAGAGGAACACGGTCTGCGTTTCATTTTTATTTTCTTCTTTCCACTGTAAGATTTAGCAGGTTAGGAGATGAGATGAGATTCCAGCCAGGTCTTGAAGAAACTCCATTATTAAAGTTTGCAGCCCTCCTGGGAGTGTAAGCATTACAAGACAGAACATTTGGTTGAGGTGGTATAACATTTGCAACGGTCCTGGTGGAATTTACTTGTCCTTCGTCATTCCGAGGGCATTTTGTGTTGTGCCGGGTTCCCTTGGGCAGTTATTCGTGACCCCATGTTTTCTCAGACAAAGATGATGCTTCTTTCTCGGTATTCAACCTGTTACAAGTCCTGTTTTTCCTTTCGCCGTCAAGAGATTTCTCCCGACAGTCCTAATCTCAGTTGAGGGTTTAGTCAGAAAAGAGCATTAAAACTTCTTCCACACCAACCTTGGGACTGAGCCATTAATCTACTGTTCAGTACGTCCACTTGTGGAGTGAAGCGCACCCCCATTTGACCCCATTTGACATCTTGAACTTGCTATTATTTGTCCACCCACTTCACCAGCTGAAGACAGGCTCTTTTCTGCAGTGAACAAAGGTACTCAGCGTTTATTCTTAGGAGTAAAAGCACCCTCACCCATTCCTCGGAGCGTTTATAACAAAAGACGAGGACCAGGATTTCTACAACGTTTGATTTCTGTAGAGCCAGCGGTCTCATCAGGATTGTGGAGGGGATGAATGCAAAACCACATTTAGCATGACTACCGGGCACTTTGAATATCTCATCATACCTAATGTTTTGGCAAATGCGCCGCCTCCATTTCAAGCCTTCGTAAATGAACTGCTGAGAGACGTGAGTAATTCCGATCTTCGTGAAATCGTTGGACGAGTAAGAAAACCGTGTCGGACGGGTTTTCGGCCAACCTGCGGCCTGCACGTTAAAGGCTGAGAAATGCAGGAGCGGAGGGCAGGTAGTACTGAGGTCAGAACTTGTGCCTTTGAGTTGAAGGACCCGTGTTTGGATCCCACCTTTGAGGGGACGCTGTCCGCTGCTTCGGAGAAACGAATCAGCTGGGAAACCAGGCCAGGAGAGCAAATGCACTTATTATCCTGAAACAGCTGAATACATTTGTCTAAAGGCTTGCAAAGAGGAAGTTTCCATTTCCGCCGGAATGTCCTGAGATGTGACCGCAAAACTCTTCCCGCTAAATCGCTTGCGATGTATTTATTTCACATGTAAGTCGCTATGACCGAGTTTTATAGGACAATTCAGTTCAGTTTTACTAAAATTCTTTTTTTTTTCCTTACAAGCTGCCTCAGAGCACTTAACAGGGAACAACACACATGAAACAGAGACCAGGGCCAATTATCAGCCCCGACTGACACCTCAAACCGAGACGTCGAAAAGCCGGGATGGGAAGAAACAACAATCGCAGCAGAGACCCCCTCGCATGCCAGGATTCGGCGGCGTCGGCGGAGGGCAAAAAGAGATCGCGTGTTTGCTAACAATACCTGCTGCCTGCAAACACATCCGCAACATTCTGATCTCCACAGCGAGATGTTCCCTATATGTAAAAAGAGATGTTTGAACTTTGAACAGATCAATGTCGGGCTGCTTTTACCCGAAACGTCACGTTCGGCCTCCCGGCAAAGTAAGCCGGTCAAGTTAGAGAGGTTAAAATCAGTCGATGTTAAGGCAAAAGAACTTTTTATTAATAAGCACTTCCTTCTGAACCTCCTTTTTAACGCAGCCACAGGTCCTACGTCCCTCCGACGCGGGCCGCATTAAATCGTATTACCGATATTCAGGCGTGTTTATGCGCTTTGACACGGTACGCGGTGTAGGGTCGCGTTCGCCGTAATGATATTCCGCACTACACCTTCATTTAGAAGCGGCAGACCGGCTGAATTCATAACCTGTCAGTTCTGAGAGCGCGGTGATTTATAAATGGGGTCGGAGACAAACACACACTTTGGAGGCTGAAAGAAAACACTTCAACATTCATTTATTAGACAAGCGAAAGGATAATGAAGGGTGAGGTTGGGCGTCTTCCTTCGAGAGAAGCTATTTCCTATTGCCGTGACCGTACATCGACACACAGGGAAACGATACATTATTCATGGCGAAAGAGCTGCCGGTGCAGGTTCACGATCCTAAAATGACTGCAAAAACGGCGGGGGGGGGGATCTTCAAAGACGGACTCCTCTAACCTGGAGCACGGGTGATATTCCCCATTATTTTGACACTTATGGCGGCAGCGTTAAAAAAAAAAAAAAAACAGAAAGGTGCATCGAAAATGTTCCAAATATGACTTTGTTAAAGCTTGATCTAATTTCCCTCCAAACCGTCACAGTGGCATCGTAGCCCGGGTCCGGCCCGGGCGAACGCCTGCCGCACAGGTAAGCCGTTCTCCTTCAAACCGCTCACACGACAGAAGCAGCTGGAAGAGCGGATCGAATTGCTCTGCTGAGGAAGATAACCCTCCCAGCCCTCGTATCTCATTCACTTACTTTCTTTCTTGGAAAAAAAAAATATATAAAAGTCTTAATGCCAGAAAATGGCTGTAAAGAGCTAGAAAGATTTAGGTGAATTTGAGCTGCCCGGGAAAAGGAAAAAAAAACTTCCCTGACAGCCGAATCTAAGTTGATATTTAAATACTAATGAGCCGCGGGGAGAGAAACAAACAATAACAATTTATTAAAAATGAAACAAAACTGTATATTTAAATCACGAGCGGAAACCGCAACGGCTGCCAGGAACGGAGACCCTGAGAAATGGACCAAGACAGAAGTACACCTACACCTGCATTTTTGCTGAGACAAAGAGTTTCAACTGGGATGTTATTTCTAAATATTCTTAATGGGAACAAATCTCCCGGTACAGTTTAATGGCCTCGGAGAGTCGCAGCGGGTTTTCAGCCCGTCGGAAATTCGCTTATTCCTCAGCACCCTGTCGGCCTCGGCAACGCAGGCCGTTTGCCTTGGGCGTCGAGAGCAACTGGACGTTGAAAACGTGGAAAACGTGTAAGCGGGCTGTAAAGTTCACCCGGGCCCAGCTAGACCACCTGGGGGGGGTCTTCGGAGTTACACTCAGGGAAATGGTTAGAACCATCAGGTGGATCCAAGTGACCACATCGAGCAATCCTTCTACATGTAGTAGGGTGCGAGGTTCATGGTAACCTACTGGCTCGCACACCTTGATCGATGGGGGCGTGGCTTGTCGCACCTGCTTCTCGGCAGGCTAACTGAGAAGGGTCTGTATAGTGGGATCGCCTCACGCTATGCGGGGAGGTTGGTTCCCGGTACCTCGCTTGGAGAGCTGCGCAGTTTGTGCGTGGTGTTTGTTTCCCGCTGTATGTCTTGTGGTCTTGGTTTGGACCAAGAGGGGAGGGTCGTTGGAGCGGCCGCCCCTGGACCCCTGCTCGCTGGCTGGCCGACCACCCAGAAGATCAACGTCGGATAGAGGAAGCGTTCGGGTTGGCCTGGGCTGGACGGAACCCCAGCGTTGAAGTGGACTCTCCTCTTGGTCCTAGTTTCCGGGTTTTAGTTTTACCTTTTTACGTCAGTTGAGACGGTCGTTGGTTTTTATTTCGTCCTTGTACGTTCATCTACCTGTCGTGCGGCCGTGTGTGTTAGAGGTAGCGGTAGTGTGAGGGCCCACCGTGAGTAAAGATGTGTCTAGGTTGTAAAGTGTGTTATACTGTGTGTTGTGTTGATTTCTGCACTGCTTGCTGTGGGGAGAAGTCACGGGTGGTGTAAGCGCATGTGGGGGTGCTGGAAACTCTCTGCTCAGGTGGCTTCCCTGTCACTGACCTTGGTGACCACAGATGGCCTGAATGGTTGTGCCCTGAGGGTTTTGTTGCAATTCTTTTGTGTTTTACAGTTGGTTTCTTTTAATATAATTTATCGTAAATAAACTGTTTGATTGAGAACCGCATCTTTGATTCTACATAAGGACTGTGGGGAATCACTGTGGCCTCAGTGGGCCTTATTCCCCAGGGTGGCGTAGTCGACTGCAAGTTTTTAACATCCGTCATACCCGTAGTCGGGGCTAGATCCTGTCGGGCGCCAACCCTAATCCCCGCGCCCACCAGGGGTGTCTCTCCATATGCACTATGGGTTCAGTGCACCAGCAGGGTGCCATGTTGGAGCCCTGACCTTCTTCAGGAGCTGTGCTCCTTGGGCTACCAGTGATGGTGTAGAAGGTTCCCTGGGGAGAACAAATGCCTGCCTCAAACATCTGCCTGATACAGAACATTTCTTCTGCACGCCCTCGGTCCTCGTGTGGGACCGGCAGCGATCGCCGCGATCGCCCGTCTGCCTTTCCTCCGACAGCCACCATCTTGTTTTCAGTGCTGACCGTACGATGAGAGAGCAGAAGTGCCCACCGCTGCCATTCCCTTCTCTCAGGCAGCAGCGTCCTTCCCTCAGTGTTTCTGCTCAGTCAAACCGCCCGTCTCTCCGGGATGTCATCCAGATACGAGCCAGATTTACGACCGTTTCCTCCTGTTGCTCCATCCCACGTATTGAGCGGCAGATAGACGAGGTCAACCAAGCGGTCCTCCTGGGTGTGTTTGCAAAAGTTTGGGAACTGATTTCAGGAAGGAATCGGATAAATCCTGCAATAACAATAATTAAAAATCAATAAAAAAAGGTAAGGCGGAGATAAAAACGGAATTGGCGAGAAGTTACCGGATTTCGCAGAGTATCGGCACTGAGCTCCTTTAATCAAACGCTTTTTTTTTAAGTTCTTTTCACGTAGAAAACGAAGCCTCCTCTTCAAGTCGCCTTTCCGTTGCGAAAGGCACAACCGACAGAGACCAATATCCCTTAATGACCTTCTGCAAACGTCATACCTCAGAGTAGCTGTTTTCTACGATAGACGTGACTCAGGGGACATCGCTTGCGTTGCCCTTCTGAGAGGAAGCGACAGCGAGAAGCCCGAGTTCCTCCGAAATCGGATTAAATTGAATGAAATTATTCTTCTGTTCCATTCCCTCGTACATTTTCCGCTGGGAGGCAAACGCTCAGCCCACCACTTTCTGTCATTCGCCATAACATCTGCTCTTCACCGCTCCATAAATAATAGCCCATTAATACCAGGACACGTTTTTTTTTTTTTTTTGTTCTTTCCTTCAGACGTATTCAGGCGAGACCGTTCCTTTCTGCACAGCGACGCCGCATTCATGATAATCGGACATTTTTCTCACGCTTCATTAAACAAGATCCCGCAATAAAGCCGCGGAATCGGCGCCGGATGCTCTTCAGCTGCAGAGGGCTCATCTGCCTGGTGAAGGCGGCATATTAGAGAATCATACGAACAAACACCGAGTGCAGAAAGGATCTGAACGGCATCCACTGTCACATGAAGCGGTTAGACAGATATTTATATATATGTATGTATATATACACGCATACATTTGTGGTCACTGAACGTTTGCTGTCTGTACGTTTCCCTCCTGTTGTTTTTATTCTATATGTTCAGTAGAAGTTCCTCCCAGACTCCCGCCGTTGAAGGCTAATAGTAACTTAAAATAAAAGCCGTTACTGCAGCGTCATTCTGTTCAGCGTAATTCGTCCCGTTTTTCAAAGCGAGCTGTTTAAAAAAGGAACAGTTACGTAACCGCGTCCGACCGCGTTCCGTTCCCGGGTGGACTTTGTCCGCGGGATGTCACAACGTGCCTCCCCGCGAAGAGAGGATGAAACGATAAATGCAAAAGTGGTGCCAGTCGTGTTAATAGCGGCATTTCTCCTCCTGTCAGCGACCGCTGGAAAGAGAAATGACAGAACGCTGAGACGCCGTCCACCGTCAGACCTTCACCGTGACCTTACACTTGTACAGCGACAGCAGGCTGCTTTCCGGCCTTCTGACTGCAGCCTCTACGTCTGCTGTGACTCAGCTCTGAACGGTTTGGGCGACTGCAGCTGTACCACACAGGGGTCTGTCTGTCTCTGTCTATCTATCTGGCAATATGTCTGTCTGTCCATCTGGCTATTCATCCATCCATCCATCCATCCATCTGTCCATCTGTCTGTCTGTCTATGAATCTTGTTTAAAAAGTGGCAGATTTTCCCGCCTCCTTCTACAAGTTTACATTTCTGAGATGAAGTTGTGGCAAAACACTCAGGTGGTCAGGACAGGACAGGACAGGACAGGACAGGACAGTCCAGGTCAGGAGAGGTCAGGACAGGACATGTCAGGAGAGGTCAGGAGAGGTCAGGACAGGACAGGTCAGGACAGTCCAGGTCAGGAGAGGTCAGGACAGGTCAGGCGCCTGTTGATTTCCTCTCCATTTGACCGGTTTACTAACATTGACAGATTGACTATGTTTTGACAAAAGAAATGAATTGAACTGATGGACGGAAAGAAGCAGCTGTGAGAACTGATGAAGAAAAAGGTCACATCTTGCAGACAGGTGATGTAGAGAAAGGTGCATTTTTCACATTTCTGTCCAATCAGACCTGCGCTCATCTCTTCATGTCAAACATCCGGCAGGATTCGGTGACCTTTGGTGTAAAAGGTGGTAAAGTGGGTAGTGGGGGGTAGAAAATGTCCCACAGTGAGGGTGGCCGATGATCCTCCCCAGGCTGAACTGAGTCCTTCCAGTTTATTTCTGTCCTTCAGGTTTAATGACGGACATCCTGACGTTTTAATCGTGGACTCGCTTTACGTAAATCACAACGTGCCGGTTCTGGCATCTTCCAGACCCCCGTCCTCCTGGATGGGAGGGGATCTGGGGGAAGGAACAGCAGTGAGGTAGGAGTGACAGTGGAGGGGGATTTGTGCCCCCAATGCTCCCCACTCCTCCTGCTGTGACAAATACATTCTGCTTCACCTTTTCTCAGATAAACTGTTGCACAATTCATGGTATGTTCTCCCCATGTCTGTGGGGGTTTCCTCTGGGCACTCTGACCCCCCCCACAGTCCAAAGACATGTGTTTCAGGTTATTTGGGCACTATAAATTGCCCACTGTGTGTGTGTGTGTGTTTGCCCTACAGTGGGGTGGCATCACATCCAAAGGTGGTTTCATAGCAGGAGAGGCTCCAAACCACCATGACCCTCCTCAGGATAAACAGTTACTGAATATGGAGGGAGGAAGGATGGATGGAGGGATGGAAGGATGGAGGGAAGGATGGAAAAAAGGATGGATGGAGGGAGGGATGGGTTGACAGCACCACTAGCCGAGTGCTGTTTCTCACCACTCTGCACAGGTCCAGTTATTGCTCACAAACACCAGATGCTTGTATTTAGTTTGAGCGCATTTTACTGCCATCTGTTGGTTGAGCTGGCAGAAATGCGCTACATTTGCATAAAACTAAAAATAAAAACGAGTCAAAAATGCGAACCGGAAAGTGTTTGTAGTCTTGAAAGTTCTTAACTGGACAGTTGCAACACAAACAAAGAGTTTACTTCAAACATACCGCTGACATTTCTACTGGTTCATGAAAGCGGCTCTGAAATCCAGGCCTGACGTCGTGCTTCAGAACCGACTTCATGTTCCTGCTGGGATCCTGACTGGACTGGACTTAGAGAGAAAGTCAAAACATCAAATGCGAGAACTTCCAAAGAGGCTGAGAGAAAAGCAGTGGGGCAGAAGGAGAGTTTTCCTCACGAACGTGCTTGAGTGAAAGCAGGAAGCGTCACGGCGAAATGTGCACTTTCTTCAAACATGCGCTTAGCCGGAGGTAACGGAGCGTCACTCCCAGCCCCCCCCGGGTTCCTGTGTGCCGGACCGTGACCGCGATTTACCCCCGTGGCCCCGAGCTGCAGCGGGGCGTCACCTGGGTGAGAAGTTCAGCGGAATCAGTCTTAATAACCAGCCTGTGTGAAATGTTACACTCCGTGGGGGTGAAGGTGGTTGGCGGCGAGGAGACGCGAGTTGGATGGTGAGTTAGGAGAAGCTGCGGTAGACGACACCTGTGGAACTCGCCGTGATCGATCAAGTGGAGCAGAGCAGAAGAACCCCAGTGTCAGTTTCCAGCCAAGCAGCTCCTTCTGCTGAACCCCGTTCTCTCCCTCTCCACCCTGATGGACCGAGGCGGCACTTAAAGGACGTTTGGGTGACACTTTTTTTTTTAATCACACTAAAGCAAGTGCAAATATTGGAAGCAGATTAGTTAATCATAATCCTAATCCTAACTCTAGTTTTAACCTTAATCCTGATCCGAATCCTAATCTTAACTCTAGTCTTAACCTTAACCTGGTCTTAACTTTAATCCTGATCCGAACCCTAATCCTAACTCTGGTCTTAACCTTAATCCTGATCTGAACCCTAATCCTAACTCTGGTCTTAACCTTAATCCTGATTCAAACCCTAATCCTAACTCCTGTCTTAACCTTAATCCTGATCCGAACCCTAATCCTAACTCCTGTCTTAACCTTAATCCAGATCCGAACCCTAATCCTAACTCTGGTCTTAACCTTAATCCTGATCCGAACCCTAATCCTAACCCTAACCCTAACCTTAATCCTGATCCGAACCCTAATCCTAACTCTAGTCTTAACCTTAATCTTGATCTGAAGCCTAATCCTAATTCTGGTCTTAACCCCAATCCTGATTCGAACCCTAATCCTAACTCCTGTCTTAACCTCAATCCTGATCCAAACCCTAATCCTAACTCTAGTCCTAACCCTAACCTTTACCCTCACCCTAACTCTAACCCTAGATCTAACTTTAACCCTAATCCCAAGCCTAGCCTTAATCCTCACCCTCTCGAGTAGCCGGTCGGCTTGTGGGGTCAGTCCTCATTTTTCATGCCTAAATTCCCCTGTTGTCACCGGGGGTTTTACCAGCGTAGATGTTTCCATAACACTCAGTGACACACAGCAGGTCCACCACACCCTCCATCTGAGGTGTGCAGCTGCATCTCGAGCTCACCTTCACCCCCACTGCTCCGCACCCTGCAGGTGGGTTCACGTTACGTCTGTGGTCCAAACAGGACACGGTGACACGGTCCTAACACGTCACCCGAACCTGGCCAGCGTGGAACCTCGAGATGGTCGCGCAGCGCAGCTCAGTACCGCCTGTGACGGCAAACCGGAGCAGATGCGAGGTGTCCCGCACGCCGCCACCTCACGCACACCGGCACGTGCCACGTCACCATTGACGGAAATGACAGACGTGATTTTACAAAGGACACACAGGGAACACGTGTGACGCGGCGACACATGAAAGCAGGTTAAAAAAAAAAAAAAAAAAAAAAAAAACTTGTTGTGGGTTAAGGTGCGGATTCATGGGGGCGGTAACGTGGAGAGAAAAGCGGGGTGACGCCGGTCCCGCACAATTTACACGCAACTCTTCAGAGGACGGACGCTCGATCTTTCCTCACTGCCCGCCCCCCGCACGGCCCCTTCGGTCTTTTTACTCCGTCTTACACCCGCACACTGCGCCTCCTTTCAGGAGCGCCTCGCTCTGCAGCGGCGCGTGACTCGAGCGGGTCCGAGGGGTCCGCGTGCGCGCGGGCGCGCGCGCCACACGGAGAGCGCGAAGCGCGGCGAGAGGCGGCGGCGGCGGCGCGCGCGCGTGACTCGATTCCCGGCAAAGGCTCGTAACTTTCAAAGGCCGTTTATTGTCGCCGTTTTTGTCGTTTTTATCAGCGCCGCTGTCGCCGTGACCGCCATAACTGNATTGTCGCCGTTTTTGTCGTTTTTATCAGCGCCGCTGTCGCCGTGACCGCCATAACTGTCCCGGGATGCGCGCGCTCCGGAGGACCGGGTCCGTGTCGCGCAGCCACAGCCGGCGCGGGTGACAGGAGCGCGGAGGAGCCGCGATCAGGTAAACACACCTCACGCCGCAGCACGTGTGTGTGAACGACTGAGCAGGAAAAGTTGCTCATCTTTGTTCCATTTGATCATGAAACACGGTGATGGTGACGACGACAACAACAACAACAACAACGACAACAACAACAACAACAACAACAACAACAATAATAAGAACATGAAGGTTACCTGTGGACTCTATGTGGTGTGTATACATATGCGCTGCTGTGTGTTGGCTTGTGTGGTATGTGTTGTGTGTATTGGTGTGCATGTTGGTAAGTCGTGTGTGCTGTGTGTGTGTGTGTGTTGTATGTTGGTGTTGTGTGTGTGTGTGTGTGTGGGGGGGGGTTAGTGTGCATGCTGTGTGTGTGTGTGTGTGTGTGTGTGCTGTGTGTGTGTGCGTGCTGTGNCTGTTGTGTGTGTGTGAGAGTGTGTGTGTGTGTTGTATGTTGCTGTTGTGTGTGTGTGTGTATGTGTGTGTGCTGTGTGTGTGTGTGTGTTGTATGTTGCTGTTGTGTGTGTGTGAGAGTGTGTGTGTGTGTTGATGTCCGGTGAGATAAATGAATAATAAGTAACGCCACAGGAGCAGGTCGGACATGAGAGCCACCAACGGCCAGAAATTACTATCATATCATAAATATTTGCACAATTATAAGAATATTCCATTAATTTCCTCCATCGTTTAACACAAGATCACACGTTCCAGGTTTTAACAATAGTGGGAAAATTGATGAGGGACGATAAGTGTGAATATCGATCAGAATGGGAATATCGATCAGAATATGAATATCGATAAGGCGACGTGGCGTCAGGCAGCCTGAGCTCAGGCACGACCAGAAGGTCCAACGCAGCTGCCACACCACTTCTAAACTGGACAAATAAATACTTCAGTAAGGGGGCGGTGGGACCCTTCCCATCGCCCCCTGCAGGGATGTTATTTTTTATTTAACACATTAATATGCGTTTCACACGTTCCGTTACGTTTTTTATCAAACGTGTTGGACTGTAGTTTAGTCACTGGGGTAGATTATGGTTAATATGTAAATAGGAAATTTGGTCGCCCACCGTCAGTGTGTCTCCTGTCGCCCCTCGTGACCACCGGAAGTTTCTGTTTTAGCGAAAAAGCGGTAAATAATGGAGTGAAACGTCGTGATTTGCCGGTAGGGCCACTTAAGGACGATCTGCTTCTTTGCGATGAACTTTGTGCAGAAATGATACTGTGTTCTTGCTCATAGGCCCTGTTTGTCCGACTATCCCCTGAACGTGAATTGTAAGGCCTCTAAAAATAATAAAAAAAAACAAGTCACAAATAACAAAATATCAGGAGTGAAGTGAAATAAAGCGGGGCGCGTTTCTTCGGTCCGAGCGAAGCCGTTGTGCCATCGTGTGCGGGTGCAGCGCCGAATGTCAACAGCAGGTGGCGCAGTTCAACGACGTTAAGTCTATCGTACAGTACAAATTCAGCGGGAAGCAGCCCGACCTGCCAAGGCGATAATATTTTAAAAATTACCTCTTATATCGCGTTCTTACAAATATGTTTACAATGGAAAAATCACCACTTCTATAGTACCAATAATAATAATAATAATAATAATAATAATCTAATGTTACAGCTAAATGCACATCAACAACATTGTTTATTACGTCCTGCAGACATGAAAACATTGAGGGACCTTTTTAAATGGATTCATTTAATGAAGTAAAAAACAGAATAAGCGGAGAAACGGAATAATTTTCATCACCATTGTTGCAAATGTACGGCTGTTATTCAGCTCTGTCGCATCACGTCGGTACAAAGGGGGGCTCGTCTTTCTGCGTCTTTACTGCAGTCGGACTGTTTACTCTAGTATATTTTTACTGTACGTTTGTTCCCGCTCAGCAGCTCCGGAAAATATTCATCCTTTTTTTAAATAGCAAATATTCAGTAGCGAATATTGTAAATAAAGCGGCAGCCTGACAGCTACTTGGTTAAGCTGAGGAAGGAGCCTGCTGTTGTACCTTCAAGAGGAAGATGTAAGCAGTGGCAGACGACGGTGGGGATTATGAATGAATGAGTGAATGAACGAATGAAAACTGTTCGTTCCAGAACAGCCTGCAGGTGATACTGATGAAGAAAAAGATGGAACTGCTCTTCGGTGCAGTGTTCACCACAGTGTGTAATGTAGTGTAAAAGAGTGTAAATTACACCAAAGACGTGTTGGAACACATAGCCAGACGTGCCCTTCGTCGTTGCCACGCAGTTAAGACCCCGCAACACCCCAGAATTCCCTTTGGTGTGGGACGCAGTAAAGGCGCGCGAGGCTGAACGGAGAGCAGATTCCATATCTGCCGTCAGCCGAGAAGATCCCTTAACCAGCCCCACGGCTCGTGGAACCGTCAGGTTCTTCCCACGCCCTGTGCTGCGTACGGGTTGCCAGATTGTGGGACCGGTTGGAGGAGGAGGAGGAGGAGGAGGAGGAGGAGGAGGGGGGGGGGGGGGGCGACTACCTGGCAGCAGGAGGAGAACCTCGGAAACCTTGTCATTTGCATTAATCCTCCCCAGAAAGCAGTGACTTCACCCCCTCCGGAGCGATGCGGTGACCCTTGAACGAAAACGCATGAAACAAAACCATTCACAAGTGCGTATGTGGAGCGGCGAAAAGAGAGAAATGGATATAAAATAAGAAGTAAGCGAAGAGGGAAACACAGCTGTATGCAGCAGAGAGCAGGGAGGAGCAGCAGGTTCTCCAAGAGGTGCAGATGACTGAGCGAGAGGGAGCCGAGTCGAGTTCAAACGTTAAAGCTACTAAATGCGTTTAAATGAATTCAGCTCGACTTTTCTGCCCGTCTTGGATAATAATAATAATAATAATAATAATAATAAAAATAAATACTTGATGAGAGCCACGCGCTGCTCTTTCCGCGGCGGAAAGGCGGGCGGACGAACCTCGAGCCTCGCGTCAGTCGCGCGGGCGCAGATTTCGTGGCACGAGGCTCTCCTCCGTCTTCTCAGGTGCTCCGGAAAGCCGTCCAGAGGTCGTGCCGCTCGATACTGACGCACGTCCTCATTAGCATAGCTAAAGTCAAACAACACACCGGTGTCGGGGGCACAGGTGCTCCGCTCCTCGTGCGCGCAAATCGACCAAATTCCCGCGTCTCAGCGCCGCGCCGCGACACGACACTTAATTCGATCTTCTAAGCATTTTTGGCAGCCGCCGCTGCTTGTTGGTGTGTTCGAGCAGTTGTGGGGCGACGCCGTTTGAATAGTCAAACAAAATGAACTAAGAAGTGACACGGCGGGAAGGTTATAATCCCCCCGGAAGTGCGTGAGAAAGGAGGCCCCGGCGCGTTCGCAGCGCGTGCCTGGAGTAGCGGCACGCGCGGCGGGTGAGGTGAAGCGGGACTCGAGCGGAGGGAGGGGTGGATGGAAGACGGGCTGATTCATAAGCGAGAAGATGTGGCCTCGTTTCACGCGGTTCGTTCTGTCCCGCGGTTCCGAGCCCAGCGCGTCACCTGCATAGCGCGCTGTGACAAGTGAAGGACACAGAAGGTTGCAAAGAGCCCCCCCCCCACCACCACACGCACCCTCCCACCGGGGAGATGTCTTGTTCAGACTGGGACAAAAATCTAATTGGTGTTTTAAGTTTCCTCAGTTTAGGTAGAAAAAGGCGCAGCGTCTCCTGTCAGGTTTGACTAGAACTGAGGACTTTAAGGGGGGGTTCGGGGTTATTTCTGGCACTCGGGAGGCTGAGCTTTGAAAGTCTCTTTCAAATTTTGACTCCTTAGTCAGGCTGTGTCGGCTGCTGCGAAATACCTGACCGAGCTGCAGAGAGAGCGTGAAGAAACATAGCGGGAAAAGAAAAGCGGTGACTAGTCACTAAGTGCTCGTGCTGCAAAGCCGGGTTTGCAAATGAGAGGGGGGGTCGACGTGAGCCTTTCCTCCCAGTGCCTGACTGTGAAGGGGAGGTGGGAGGGAACAAGTTCATCCTCACATTCTGCCATCGTCGTAAATGTAAAAAAAAAAAAAAAATCTATTTCTGTTATTATTATAGGGAAACTCTCCTCTTGCCTCCCCTCCTCCCTCCTCCACCTCTTCTCTTCGCCTCTCCTCTCCTCTCCTCTGCTCCCCATGCTCTGGTCGCCATGGGAAAGGGGGTGGGGACGTACGTACGTGTGCTTTGAAAAGTTGGTATTGTGTCTGCGCTCTGCAGCTGCGTTCGCCGAACCCCGGAAAGGATCGCTTTTCTTTGAACATTCCTTCAGGGGCACCTCCAAGATACCGATTTTCTCTTCTTTGCGCCTCCCTTCCTGTTTGCCCTCAGTATTCGCCCGAACCGAGATGTTCTCAACACTATCCACCAGGGAAACCCGCCGTGGGAACCTCTGTTAAAGCCCTGGAGATGGGGAAAGCTGTGAGGATGAGTGTCTGCTGCTGCCCTGCACTGCAGCCTCATGTTAACACAAACAGGCCACAGTACTTCCTTTGGCTGCCAGTAGCTGCAAAATTAGTTTTTATCGAATTTATTTATGTCTAAAAGGCGTCACTGATGCGCAACGCCTTTGCCGGCCCTGGCTCTGCGCTGCGGCTCAAACCCGACGTCCTCAGCAGGGCTCTAGGTCACGTGCGGTTGAAGACACGCCAGCGTGACCTTCTGTACATCCTCGCTGACCCCGGCTCTCCGCCCCCCAGCAAGACCCCGGCAGCTCCGTCTAAGGGTGTGCGATTTAACTCAGCAGGCAGCCAAATAACCGACAGCAAAGTTGCAGAATATTTAGAAAAGGAGTCGAACTTCTGCGACACTCATCTGAATCATCACCTCGACACATGTAGCCTAGAGCCTGGAATACATACGAAATAAAATAAAATACCGGCTCTTTCAGTTCGTCTGTAACGTTTAATTGTGACGTATGAAACAGGCAGTTAGAACCTGAACTGCATGTCCCCCTCGGGGGGGGGGAGTGACATACTGAAATGTGTTTTTTAATTGTAATATTTACAAAGGTGACGGAATAAATATGCGGAGGGAATGTGTTACCGGCACTTGCCGAAAAAAAGCAGAATTAGTGTTATTTCTTGTATGTAGCCGAGTTCTTTCCTCACTGGAACACCTTGCTGGCAGTGAGCCTCTCGAGTGCACGTTGTGGTTGTCAAAATTCGGCACACGGTACAGTAAATTCGCCCTGTCTCTATCACCACGTCTAATAAGTCGCTGCTGCCGATGACTTTTCAGTTTTGTGGAACTGGGTTAAACAATTGAGATAAAATCGTCTCCGGGGGAAATCTTGTTCTGGAACATCCCTGGGCAGTTTTTTTTTCCCCTTTCTTCCCGTTCAGAGATATGTAACGCTGCACAAGTCTGACTTTTAGTAATGCTTGTATTGGCCTTAGGGAAAAACACAGCGTTGCTGCGAGTTGCGCTCATCTGGAGCACATTTAGTTCTGCCAAAAATGTCGTGTGAAATTCTTCTCGCTCACCTGAAGGATCTGAGTTCATCAGGCTGTAAAATGTAGTGATGTGAAGGAATTTCGACCAACAGATCCATCCATCCATCCACCCATTATGGGGACTGGATGGACTCATGGATATTCCATATCTCATTCAGATCAGCAGTCATCACACCTTCCAGGCCCCTTTGTGCTGTTCAGTCTCAGGGTGTTGGATTTTGGGTGGAGGCTCCATGTAAGGAGTTTTTGTGTCTTGATGTCTGCAGCCTCCTTGTCCTCTCCTGGCCAACTTACTGTGACAGCTGGGTATCTGATGACTGGCAGGAGAAGTGTGTTGATGGCTTTCATCTTGTTCTTCCCATTCAGCTGCCTCTTTAGGACCCGTCTTACTGCATGGAGGTATTTGGATGTTGATGTCTTCCTAGTGTCTGCCTCACGGTACCTGCGTGGGTCTCGTAGTCATCCTGCACGTCTGCTATGTGACCTTGTGGTAGCTCAGTTCTGTCTCTGTCACATTTCCTCACCTGACTATCATCACTGCACTTTTTTGCCCGAAGAACATCCCAATACCACAGATCTCGGTTAGGCGGAGCAGGGATTCAGCATCTCTGTCTTGGCATACAGCTTGATGTCATCCATGTGCAGGAGGTGGCAGCTCCACTCTATACTAAATATGTACCTGCTAAATATGTACATTTATGTATATTATATGGAAACGTCTGTCGTAATGGACGAGTCGTGCGGAATATGCAGGCAAAATTTAGCTAAAACTGCCTGGACAAAGCTGTCTTCCGGAGGATCAAACGGTAAACATCTGAGTTTCCTTGCTAATGTGCATTTTTAAACCAAAATTCTATTCTAGTTACAAGAATATTCCATAGCTTCGCTCCTTTGTGCAAAAAAACGTGTGTGCTGTGCTTCACACATCATGCCAGAAACAGCAGATTTATAATTATCACAATATAACTCCTTGGAGGAGGGAAAAAATCCAAGGGCACAACAAATAAAGTGACAATTTAGTCGTCACATATCAAAACCTTGCAAATTGTCCCAGTTTTACTTGACGTGCGACCAAATTGTTTTGAATCTGCCCTTCACGACAAATGTTCTTGCTGTTTTTGTCCCCTTACTGAAGATGCTGGGTAGTACAGCTACGGGTATAGTCGGGTCGCACTGAAACAATTCTGTGCCATATTGCAGGAGAGGCGTGGGTTTAAGCGTCAAAGAGGTTAAAAGACTTTTGTGCTCTGTCTTGAAATGTGGTACTGCTCTGTGATGGAGAGGTGTCCAGTTTTGGGCGTTCAGACCCCCTTCTGTAATAAGGCTTGACGTGAAACCCACTTTGACACGAGCAGTAAGAACTAGTCTCTAAGCTCGCTTTCCTCACGGGGGGTTTTGTCTTCTCTTTCTTGGTTCTCACAGGGGCCGGCGATTCCGCCTCCACCGGACAGATCGTCTGCTGCTTTTGTTCCGCTTCTGCAAGCTGAGGTCTCGCGCAGTGACCCCCCTCCAGGAATCCCACCCCCACCTCAGGCAGCCGTTGCCGGAAGGGAGAGGATCTGTGGTCCTCATTGTAGTTACAGTTTTTTTTTTTTGTCCTGGTTGGTTTGCTGGTGAGGAGCCAGATGACGCTGTGTGGGCTGTGGACCTCCAGCGTGGCGGGTCTGGTGGCTCTGCTCCTTTGTTACTCATGGGACACGGAGTCAATGGCCTTGAGCCCCAATTCGGGGCCTTTGCGCCAGGAGACAGAGGCTGCCGGCGGAGCCCAGCGGAGGCTCAAGCGAAGCTGGGTGTGGAACCAGTTCTTCGTCCTAGAGGAGTACACCGGCAATGACCCTCTGTACGTGGGCAAGGTAAGGCGGCAGAAGGGTCTTCGATTCAACGTTCTCGTGAGGTCAATCCATCTCAGTCATGGGGGCAGACAGAGCGGAGGTGCCAGGCATTACAAGTTCAACGTTTATTTATTCGTGTCACACCTTCACGTTGTTATTTATTGTCGTGATCTTTGTCAAGGTCTCATCGTGGGAGACATCGATCTGCACGATAACTGGTCAACTGAGGGGCTTCGGTTTGCTAAGGAGGCTCAGCAAAACAGGAAAGCTTTGCAAAAAGTGACGGTGACTTTGTCCCAAAAACGATGCCGATATACACATTTCCACACGTGTGCTTCATTTTCATACAGGCAAAGTCAGTGTTTCTGACACCTTTACGGGACAATTTTCACCGTTCTTCGTTTTGCAGATGAAAAATTGTACACAGCAATATACTAGTTCAGCACGAATGAGAACAGCCCAAATAACAGGGATTTTCATCGAATCATCTCTGCAGCTTTTAAAGAGTTTGGACTTTTTACTTAACTTTAATGTTCTCAGCATCACACATCCCAATGTGTGCAACTGTCGGATTGGTTTGTAAATTTACATCCGAGCTTGTAATGAGGGATTTGTCTTCTGTTACATATGGAAAAACCTGAGTGCTTAGCATTTCTGACTGCAGCTGCTTCATTCTCTGTCTCTGAGCACAGTCTCATTCAAGTAAGATGTGAGCGGTTGTATAAAGCATTCAACCGTGTTTATTCTTCCAACAGAAACCTCCCGCAGAACTAAAGCGGGGCACATGTCACCAAACACTCGGCCCCCGTGAACCATTAAAATGAATCATCTCTCCATCCATCTGTTATCAGTTTCTATCTACCAATGCAAAGTTGTGGTCAACAAGGGCCTCCTGAAACCATGAGGCGTGCGGTAGGACACAGGACATAGCCAAATAACTCCAGAAATAATAATGCAAAGTAATGATGATGACGGGGTGATTCACACACATATACAGACTCGCAGTAAAGCGGTCGGTCTGGACAGCACAGGGCTGGAGGACTGAAATGAACTAGTTCCCCACAGACAGACGCAAGACCGTATTTGCACCCAGAAGCCTTTGAGCCGCAAGGTCAGCAGCACCGACCGGCCGCTGAGCCGCCGTGAAACGGGCCATGTTTTTCCGGGCTTTTGTTAAATCCATTTCGATGCCCATAACTGTCCCCGAGTAAACAGTTATGTGTGCTCATCTGCTCTCGCGGAAGACGTTCCGCCCAGGTAATGGAGCTCAGACACTTTCTCAGCGCGATTTATTTCCTCATAATGGCGCCGTAAATCAGACCGATGACTGAGATTCGTAATAAAATGAACGCAACGGCGATATTGCCACAGTTCTTAGCATGGGAAGTTATACTGCGTGCTGGTTATAAATTGGCAAAAAAAAAAAAATTCGTGAGGA
Organism: Arapaima gigas; assembly: GCA_900497675.1. Classification (NCBI taxonomy): domain Eukaryota; kingdom Metazoa; phylum Chordata; class Actinopteri; order Osteoglossiformes; family Osteoglossidae; genus Arapaima; species Arapaima gigas. The sequence goes on along the minus strand of UFQX01000747.1, from coordinate 89,704 downwards.
AAAATCGCGACGGTAAAGGGAAAATAACGCAACATAAATCGGAGCTTTTGCCGTCATTTGAATTTACTTCACAAAATGGACCCCCCCCCTCCCCGGCTCACTGGGGCACAGATATTATAGGGTGTGATATTTCTTCCTCTCGCTCCTCTATGTTTTCATTTATATTTATCCATTTAGCAGAATGGATTTTGTGAAAATGACAAGAGTTTAGAGTTAACGGTGCTGCATTTCTCCAGCAGACGGGGGGCCGATACGGGATTAATTCGTGCAACGGCACCTTTTTGTAGAATTAATAGGAAGTAGTGTGTTTTTCTGTGCAAATAGTGCAGTGTGACCTGGGTTTGAAAGAGATGTTTCATCCTTTTTGAATGTTGAGAGCGGTGAGCGGTTTTGCGTGAGAGAGGAGAGAACCACCCGGAATGCATACGCAGGAGAAACGCAAGTCGTGCAGGACTTGTGGTCAGAGAGATGGGATATGACCCTGGCTTGGGGAAGAGGAGAAGAGCTGGGTATCGTCAGTGTAGCGGGGATCGGAGATCCTGTAGTTGGGAATGACAATGCAAATGGGTCAGGTGTAGGTGGAAAAGAATAATGAGCTCAGCACTGAGCCCTGCAGACCTCCAGGTGAGAGGTAACAAGATGACAGGGAGAAGCTCCAAACTACTAGTCCTGGTGTCTTACAGTCTAAAGCAAGACGTGATGATTGACAGTGTCAGATGCTGCAGAGCAGTTGAGTAGAATGAGGGCCAAGGTAAGAGAGGCCACTGTAGCTGCAAGGAGAGCTACTGGCACTAAAGGGAGAGGAGTCCTGGTGCAATAGATAACACTGAATTCAGACCGGCAACCATCAAGGAGATCACAGTTGACAGATAATCGGTTATATCAGGAGTTTGTGAGAAACAAGCAAGAAGAGAAACTGGTCTGTAATTCTGGGTTGAGTTTGGGGCCAGAGAGGGTTTCTTTAACACCTTTGAGATGTGGTCTGCTTTGAAGATGGTAAGGAAACAGAGGAGAATTAATGATAAGAGAGTTGAATAAGTTGCTGGGAAATGACCTGTAAGAGAGGAGAAGGGATGGGATCAAGGGAGCAGGCGGTGGTGGTAAGTGAGACCAAATGTTTGGGCATTTCACCTTCTGATAAGAGCTGAAATGCAGAGAATCGGGCTTTCCCAGGGGATCCAGCATGGCTGGGGTAGGTGGATGCTGAGAACTTGTCAATGATGGAATTGATTTGTTTCTGTAGAACAAGGCAAAATTGTCAGCGGTGAGGGAGAACGAAGTAGGGGGTCCTAGAGGGGTGAGCAGGGAAGAAAAATAGGTGAAAAGTTTGTGGGGGTTGCTGGTTGCAGACAGCAGAGTGGAAGGTTACAAGGAACTTCTTATAAACCTTCATGTCTCTGAGACGTCTTCATTTCTCTCATTTCCCTTCAGCAGAGGAGAGTTGTTCTGTTGGCATGAGTTTTTTTTCCTGGTAAAATTATAAAATGATCAGAAACATAAAGTGCAGCAACCTAGAGGGCTGGAAAGCCAGAGTTCCTGGACAAAACATGGTTGAGATGATCGTTGGCCTGGCAGAGGAGTGAGACTTTGGAGGTCACAGGATGTTAGGGGTGACAGAAGGATGGTGAAAAGAGTTTCACCTGCAAGTTGAAGTCACCCAGGAGTGTTGTCCCCTTGGAGGGAATTCAACAAAACATTGAGATCATCCAGGAAGCTGTCAGGGTGGGCAGCTTGCTGAGAAGAGCCAAAAAAGTTTGGTTGGGGAAGTAATAGAGACGGTGTGCAGTTCAAAAGAGGACTGAGCAGGATGGGGGAGAAAGAGAACTGAATAATTCCACTGGAGAGAGGAGCAGACCTGTACCTTCACCCCTGCCGGAAGGATGAGGGGTATGAAGGAGGGAACAGGGCCACAGGTTTGGCTGTATTTTCAGAGGTGATCAATGTTTCATTGAGAGCCAGGAGGTTGAGCAAGAGGACGAGGAACAAGCTGGGATGAAGTGAGCCGTTTTTACAGCAGAAAAGTAGTTTCAGAGGTCCAGTACCAGGTTACTGTTTCAGGGGGACCGTTTACGTGATAGTGATCAGTCTGGTTCAACTTCGGCGGTGGAATTTTCAGAACACGGTACAACTCGGACTCACGGGTGTGGAGAGTGGGGTGGATTCACGTAGGTAGACTCCCTTGTCTTCGCATTCCAAACCCCCCCCCCCCCCCCCCC